>JAQGBY010001301.1:0-30656 GCA_034698785.1 Mycogona germanica
AAAAAAGATAACAGGAGTCCTGCAATAGAACAGGTTGGTGGAAATAGTACATATTAATACACTACAATAATGCACGTGAAAAATAATTAACAACTATAATAACAAATAGTTAACAAATTCGGAGTAAAATGTCTTTATGTTTTAAACAGATTAGATATTTAAATTGTTCAGAGTTTGAAACCCATAGAATAAATTAAAAACCAGTGCTATTACGTCACTACTAAGGCACATGAGGGAACGGGGGGGGGGTTTCAATTATATGTCGGGGACTTTAGAGCGAAGCCGGGTAATTTCTCTAACAATAGTCAATAGACATGACGGTACCGGTACATTGTCTCGTATTGGCCGCTGTTATCACTCTGAAGAGTCAATTTAAACCCAATTTCACACTAATCAAGATTAATATTGATCGTATTTGGCGCCGACGAAGAATAAATTAAAACAGCGGATCCTTAAGAAGATGTTACGCAGCCCACCGCCCTCCATTCCAAAACTCCCTCCTACACCGACCCCACAGCTGCACTAAAACTCAAATCGAGCTAGTTCACTATTTAATTTTCATCAACAGTCCTCCAGGCCTATTTAAAGGCTCTGTCGAATCGTTTAGAGATAACTCCGCTCCTCCTCCTCTCCGTCCCCCGCGATCCGGCGAATATTTTTTTTAATGGCCGGCCATCAAGCCGCTCTTATGGCTGGTTAAAGGATTTCCTTCGAAGAGTGGTTACTCGAAACGCGAAATAGAGAACCCCCTCTCCGTACACAACTTCATTTGCATTTTTATTTCTTCTTGCAGACGTTCCGTCGGATCCGTTGGATCCGTCGTTATTCGTCGACGATAGCGTTCGACGAACGGGGGTGGCTCACGGTGTATGTGTACACGGTGTCCCCATAAATCACCAACCATAGGCTACATTAAAGTCAGTGCTGATGGCCAACTATATACGGGGGTCTAGTGTATCAGATATGTTGCTGAGAGTCATTTTTGCCTGTTCCAGATTTCCTAACTGCAGAGAGGCGCCAACTCCACGTGTGAAAACACTTGTTTATTCGTACTTGTTGCCACCTCACTTCGCCAAATCGCAACACAATCGTTGAGATTTTGAACCATATGTCCCCAAAATAGAATAAATTTGTATGCACAATTTCAACCAACACTATGTTATACTGTGCATTTGAAAGAGTAAAATACTTTCGCTTGAACATTGTATTTGCTTAGGTGTAATTTTAACATGGAACTCTGAAGAATCGACTGAAAATATATACAAGTATTTAACTGATGACTATCTATTTGTCGTTTGAAGAATACGACACTCGTATGAATTCCGAAACAAATTCTAGATTTACGGAACTCGAAATATTCCGGCAACACCCAAACACAATTATTTTTAGGGTGACAAAAAGTATATGATTGCTGAGTAGCTCCTCGTCAGTTGTAAAAGTACACCACCGGAAATCGTAAAAAGACAACTTTTTTTTTTCAAAAGAGAAAACTGCAGTGCCAGCTATCGGAAGAAGCTGTATTTTTCAAACGGGGATATATAGTGGGGATATGGAGGCAATCTATAAACGAAAGGACCACCGACAGAAGGAAAACAGCGTTTTATTTTTCGAGCTGAAAACGTCATCGGATTTCTCCTATAACGATCGCTTTTCTGCTCATTAAAAACGTTGTGGCGTGTTCTTACGAAGAAAAAAAAATATATGACGTCCATTTCCAAGTTTTGTGAACAAGATAGTTTCTCCGAAGGAAATAAAAAAGTTGGACCACATTTTTAAAAATAAATATATATATACACGAGTACATGTTCATGAATACTGAGGAATGTGATAGTAGCAATATTATTTTTTCGCAAGGACCTAACACTTAACGATGTTCGTATAAAGTTACAGACGCGTGTAATTGGCAAACTTGAATCAGCGAAAATAATCTTCAATTGCATATACAGGGTTACTAAAAAAATAATGTTGTTCTTAATTCTTCGTCTTGTTCAGTTTGAAAAAAAAGAACAATCATAAAAGAGTATTTTTTTATCTTATAACATCTGGTTATTTTGAATTCAATTTGCTTTGGGTTCCTTTTAAAAAGTTGTTTCACTATTGGCTGGTTCTAGATTCGAAAAATTCTACTAGTATATAGGAACCTGAGATCAATACAAAAGGTCCACAAAATGAAATTTTAAAATGCATTTTATTAACTCTTTGCGAAATGATAAGGGATTCACTCGAAAATTGGCACTAATGTTCAGAAATATCTTGTTTTCATATTCCCCGAGTATATAGGACGCTGCATTATGAAATATATTTAATTTGGGGGTTTGGACATTACAAATAGATGCATTGAATTTCTATTGTGGAAAATAAAACATCCCCAGTGCTGGCGCTTTCTAAAAGAGTTTCCAGAGAAAATATTCTCGAGGAGTGATTTGGGCAATATTATTTGCTAGAATGACGAAATTGAATCGACACAACATTTTGCTTGGGGTTGGTGAAGTCGTTCAACACAATAAGCATTGAGGTATTTGTGTTGCCGAACGATTGACGATCCAATATTGGTTCGATCGACATCATTCGAAGCATCTAAGAATCGTCGTTTCTGTTTGATTACACCTCGCACGTCATTTGGTTAGATAGCAGGAAGTCTTTCATTTAAGACGCGCCATTTCGGAACGCCCAAATTTCTTAGATGTCGTAATGCAGCGCCCCCTATCCTCGGGAATTTAAAAACAAAATGTTGTTGAACTAATGTTTGCTATTTGGTTTGCTATTTGCAATGCTATTTGTTGTGCCAATGTTTGAGAGAATCCGTCATCATTTCGCAAAGATTTGATAAACTATATTTTGCATTTGTATTTTGTGGACCAGTTCGAAAGTGAAACATCAAAATAATCGCGCTTCTAAAAATTAAATTTCTAGAATATATTATGTCAATTTTTATCAAAAACAACCTCAACGTGGTTTTAAAGTCAGAGAGATCAAGAACTCCTACTACATTCAGATTCCTAAAGTTTGGAATTTGGGCAAAGATTGGTTTTCGGCCTAACCGTTATCTCGACTTTTTTCTCCCCAAAATGGATCGGATCTTAGGTGCAGATATATCTTCATTTGAAATTCAAGCCACGTCGCCAAATTTTTGTTTATTCAACGCGAGCGTCGTCCCTAATGGGTCATTTTTACCCACTCGAACAAGCGTTTTTCGAGCCATTAGGTAGTCGATTTTTTCTTTACAGCGGGGGCGCCCCGAAAATGTATCGCCCGAAACTGTGCACCCCCGCGGCCGGTGATGGCGGTGGGGGGGTTGGTTGAGCACTAAATAATTCATTACACGTCTAGGCCTAGTGTTTATTCATCCAATCAGGGCTTGATCGCGGCCTACTAAATCCGAGTGACGAAAAGAATCGTTGCTCCTTCTTCGTCGTACGAACTCATTTTTACTCTTGCTTTGCATCTCCATTCCCCTCATTTTTATATGAGCAAACAAACGGCTCCACTAAATTGCAAATCGAGCGGTACTGCACTACTTTTCCTATCTTGATAGCACGTAATTTCAACTGGAGCTCGTTAGTTAAAGCGAGTCAATGCTGCGCTTCCAATGACTTTTCGGTTCATCAATGAGCTGTAAGAATAGAGGGATATATAAAATAAATTTGCCTAACATTTGTAAGCATTCCCTATCGGATTTATTATGAATGAATCCATGTACCAACACAGATATTTGAAATTTAATAAACGACAATCAAAACATTTTAAGTATGAGAATAGGTATCACAATTTGAAATAAATAATTTTTATTAGATTTAATAAATTAGTTTTAAAAATATTCCAATACAGTGTTGTGTGGTGCAATGGCTAGCGAGTCGCATAATTGCACCCTTGATCGTGGGCAGTCTAGGTAAGTCAACATTTTATGGTCACCTACCTGCAGGAGTTATAAGATGTTCAATCAACGGTGAACCTTCTTAACAACCGTTTTTTTTTTAAAGAAAAACAATAATATAATGATCAACAAAATAACTGGCACTTGAGAATAAGGCAAAACAAAAAGTGGAGCAAATGAAATCGATCGCATGCAAAGTCCAGCTTCGCCATTAATTTAGTTATTCAGAAATAGCTATTCAGAAAACAGTTGCCCACTATACAGTAGTCGGACATAATAGATGGTTGCAGCGCGATCGGAATTATTTCGAGACAATGGGATATCGTCTTATTGATAGGGGGCGCGCTCACGTACACGCTCTAATACGCGGTCGCGGCGACCACTTTATTGGACATGGCGTGAAATTGGATAGGCATAGATATATACAGCTGCAGACATGTACATATTGGCGTGCGTGTGTCTGTGTGTGTGTACATGTACGTGTGTGTTCCTCCCCCCCCCATGTCTCTGCTTTTGACAGCGAATAACTAAATTTGGAACACGGTTTCACGGCGAGCTGGGCCCAAGTGGCGTAAAATAGAGATGGCCTTTACGGCGCGACCCGACCCCCCACTACCACTCCCACACGCCTTTATATACGTGTGGAACACCGCGTATCGATTACGCCCCTGCGTGGACCTACACCGTACATCCTAAATAGACCCACTGCACACAAATCGGGGACACCTTTCCTGGTTTTCGAAACGCGGTTTCACCAAATCAACATGCTACTAAAAATGGGAAAACCCCAAGAAAAGGTTGTGGGTCAAACGACACTCATTTTTATCACAGATTGAGCTGAAAGATGACAATTTGGTTAAAGCTCATGCCGATTTAAGTGTAGCGAACGCCGGCAGCGCCACATCGTGTGACATAGAGAATAACTTTGTATCTGACCGAACGTTCGCAACTGTCGTTGATTCACCAAGAAAGATGGACTTGTAACATTTACTATATGATGATCAATCATTGTCTGGGGTCGATATATCCCCGTGCTGGTCAGTTGAAGTTGCGAGAATACCGAGATCGGGTTCCATCAATCAATTTCTGGATTGGCCATTCCCGTATAAGCGGTCGCTGATTCGCATGTCCAAGTGCAGAGTGGGATGGACACAGGTTGGGTCTCAGGAGGCTAATCCGGCAAAGCGCAAGTTAAATTGTGCGACAAGTCCCAAAACAGATTCGAAACTCCCCGGTCGCGTTACCAAGTTAGGAGTAGACGACCACCGCTTCTCCTGTATAACTTTCTATAAACGGAATGCGCGACGGCGGCATTCCACCGCAAAAGAAGCCCTCGGGTCAAGCGGGCAGGTCGTGTCCGAACTAGGAAGGTCAGAACTCTCTTGTGTTTTCACCCGAACGTAGCCCCTTTCGGATCTGGTGACAACAAACAATTATTGGCTTCCGATAGACTTTACCGTTTAGTTTGGTAAAATTAAATAACTTCATTGAGCAATCAAACCGGAAGTGAATTGAGAATAAAAATTAATATCGGATTTGGTATTCAAAAATCACCAGCATTGGGCTCAATATTTTTGTATCACATTTACTCGCCTCGCAAAGCCAAATGAACAAATGCGCACTAATTGTTTTCCAATTGCCCCATCCATTGAGAACATTTTGAAACGATTTTCCAATGTAACGTGTAATGCGGCACAGCATCAGGGGGAGCTTCTGGTTTTTGCATGCGTTACTTAAGAAACAATTCACCGTTTCAGAAATCAGTGAGTTAAACCTCAGTCATTTCTATTCCAGATTTGTTTTGCAATGCGAATGAAGTTTGCCAGTAAGTGACCTTTCACTGCAATGAAAGCATATATATAAAAATACTAAATTACATTTTACATTTCGGTGGAGTTTAAAATTAAATTGTACGGCTGCCATAATATGGAAGAGATCGACTCACCACTGATGACTGGTTCCGTAGCGTGGTACGAAGGATCACGAATCCATGACGTCACGGACACATATTCCGAAATGAAGGTAGGTACGTGGCATTTGAGCACGGCAGTGTTGCCGCTGATCACGAAATCGTCGTACACCTGGACCTCGTACTGCTGCATGACCACTGAAAATTAACAAGGGAAAAATTAGCAGAAAATTGACAATTTAGAAATACGTTTTTCTAATTCGGTTTACATAACCCGCAATATAAAATTTTAATAAAATAACATGAAAGTTGTGCTTGGGGCAGCACCAGACAAGAAAAGAGCTGGCGATTACTCAACCATAAAAAATTAAAAAAATGAATTATCTAAACTAGAAAAAAGTGGGTGGGAACTGACGATACTACTATGACGATGACGACATACTCATCTCCATTAGAAAATACATATTTATAATTACCGAAGAACAAAAAAAACGAAGGGATGCCTAGTGCACATTAGAGCCACTGGAGCGCCATTTGGACCTCTCTCTTTTGTCCTTCCCCTTTTTTGCTTGTTTTGAGTTTCTTTTTATTTTCGTCACTCTTTGTAATTTCGCAGCCATCGGATTTGGTCGCACATAACAGTGCGTGCTGTCAATTCCGAGGTGCTCTAGTTTTATTTTCAAATTTATTTTTCATCGTCCAAAAAGACAGCTGATGATCGCAGTGATGTTGCGTGAAACCGGTACTGTCTACCTCGGGTAATTATAAATATTAATTTTCCACGGGAGATGTGATTGTGGTCAATTTGTTGGATATGAATCATCATAGTTATAGTTGTATTGTCATTTCCCACGTTTTTCTAGTTTAGTAAATTTTTAAATAATAGTTTACTTCTGTTTATTGTAAGAAGAGTTATATCGCCAACTCTTGCTAGGGGTTTCTCGTTTGGCGCTGTCCCAGGGACAACTTCCATTTTATTTACATAATTAAGACGTCTTATTTCTATTATATTGTCAGAACATTTTAAAACACGTATACTGATCAAGCTATAACATACATAAAACTCTATTCTTCCATTTCCCCTAGGTGTCTGTTCCAATTAGTAATTTAATTACAGTCTCACTAAGATAAGGTTATAGTCAGTCTCTCTGCAGACCGTGACGCCTGACGGATTTATTGTTGAGTGGATTTGACCACGCCGACTGACCTGCTCGTATGCGGGTGGGCCGACTGACGATCACTCCGGCGGGACTGGTGGCCTGACAGCGGTAGACGGCCGCGTGGATATCCTGCCGGTAGTCCTCGGCGCGGAAGGGCCAAAAGACCAGGGTGCCGTTGGCCAGGGCGTAGCGCAGCCGCGGCACGTCCACCACCGGCGTGCCGTCTGTCAGGATCCACTTGACGGATGGCGGAGGGTCGCCGTGGGCCAGACACTCTACCCGAGACCCCGTCGAGTTGGAGAAGTCGACAAATTGCGGCGGCTGACGGTAAAATGCCAGGCCCGGAGACTCGCTCATCAGAACTACAAAGAGGAAAGGAAAATACACTCTGTTATTAAGATCGAGGAAAAAATATAATATAAACATTAAAAAAAGTGACAATGCAAAAATCAGATAGTATGCAATTTAAAAAGAACTATTCGCCGATGAAGTAATTACAGTACAAATAGTAAATATTGTTAAACTAAACATTGTAAAAGTTCAAAGTAAATGAAAATTTAACTTTTCATTTATCAATACGTGTGTAATTTGTGTTGTTCAGTTGAAAATTGAAAAGCACAGAAATTCAGCTATTATATTTTAGTGAGACCACGAAGATTTTGACGATCGATAAATTCATTAGAGACCGATATTTTGAATATTAATTCGTGTTTCTATTAGTTACGTCTGGATTTCATTAATTGAATCCATGAACTCATAATAATCACAGTATTTTTCAGTTCATGGAATTGCCAATAAGTATTGTATTATGCCCCTCAAGAGGTCAATTTGTTATTTTTAGAAATCGTCTACAATTCTATAATGATCATTGATGGATTTTGCCTTCTCTGAAATTCATTACAATTTCGACACATCATTGTACAGTGTACCTTTCACTCTAGTAAATAAACTTTAAATTATTCGCGGATACATCCGAGCTAAACAATGGTTGAAACAAAAAAAGACTGTTATTTACTTTTTTTAAATTCTGTTCGAGGAACTCGCCTGATAAGCTTTGTTTATATAAATCCAGAAAATACCTTGACGCTGAGTCTCGTGACGTCACTCCCTTTCATTAACCTTACTGGATAGACACAAAACATTTCCTAAGGGAACCAAAAGCTCTACAATAATTGACAATACGATTACGCGGATCAACCTTTCTACTTCGTCGTCGTCGTATAAAAAATACGTACAATTATTTTTGATACATCAACAAAATAAATGCACAGTAGTTAAAAGCATTGGTGTAAAAACTAAATGCTTCGAAAAAAGATCCATTTTGTGTCAGACGCTTTCTCTATATGGAGTAATAATCGGCCGTTCTATTATTTCGAATAGCTACATTTTTTTTATGGTTGTTCCCCAACCTTTCTCGGATATATGTCGCTTGCGGCGCAAAGCCGATGACATTGTAATTCGAAATAGAAATGTAATACGTGTATATACAGTAAATGCAAAGTTCGTCTTCCGTATGAGCGAAGACCGCCACTATCCATACACTCCTAAGACCCAAATCCAAGCAAGCCGATTTACAAAAGGTCTAATTGAAATTACGCCAACATCAACCATCCATCCTTATGACATATCTAAACTGTAGTTATGAAGGCGAAGTCTCCAAGTTGCCCAAGAGGTGGTGTTTAGACGAAAACGATGGTGGACAAATTTGTTATGTTGAAATTATGGAAATTGAATAACAAAATTAGAAAATAAAGCCCCAAGTGCCGCTCAATTGTCTATTGCTAAAATTACTCAGTAGATCTTAATATCAAGGTATCAGGTTTAACTTCAGTTAACGAGAATAGATAACATTAATAAATATGATCCAGGCTTACGAATTTATAGTCCATAGACTTACACAGGTAGCTAGTTTTCTGAGTAGACCAGGGGCCTCAGAAGGATTTACAAGTCACGATAAGTTGGCTGGAGAAGAGGCGATGGGATAGGTAAAAAAAATTGCTTATTGTTATCTATAGGTAGAGTCAGTCAGCACCATTTCTCGTGTAGAGCAGCCATACATGAAACGCATCTATATTCACCGTACATGTACGTACGAAATTCCTATTCATAAAAGTGCTGTCGTTTAATGCAACGAATATATAAAGCACTTCAAGTTTATTAAAGCACGAATATGATTATCTCGGAAAGCACTATATCAAATGAGCTTGGCGTTGGTGCGGAAGAGGGAGGAAAAAATTCCCCTCCCTCCCTCCCCCCTCCCTCCCCGACGGAACGGCTGTCCTGGGACGACAATATCCAGATACATGGAAGAGTGAAACTTCGGGGGGAAAAAAACCCGTCTATGTTTTTACGATTGGCCGTGACTACGGTTTACGTGAAAAATAAATTAATACCGCCCGTGTCATTTTTCAGGTGTAGCGGAAACGCCAACCCATTATAGGTAGACTTTTTTACCAGAATAATAAGTACTGTAGAGAACCTAGACATGTGCCGACGAAAACTAGATTAACTGGTTTCCTGGTGGGAATTCGTGGTGAGCGGGCTTTTAAATTACGTAAAAGATATAACCAGAGTTATTTATGATCGCACTGTAAATAAAGGCAGCTTGTCTGGACTGGACCACTCAGTCTTCTGTCAATTTTTAAGTTGTTTTTGGGTGTTTGTTTTTGACGGAAAGTACAGCCTTATTCAGCTGGTGTCATTTATTGCCTGTTTTTTTTTCTTAGGGTATGTCTGAATCGAAACTGTAGAGCCCCAAATGTTCCTGCTTGAAACAGTGCGAGGTACATGTAGTGAATGATTAGGAGAATGTACGATTTGACATAGAACAAAATCTAAGATGCTGGAATCAAACATTTGTTATAAGATTTCAATTAATTATATACTGCATGAACACTAGTTATGCATTAAAATATATTTTATATAATGCATTAACTTTAAATCTTAAAATATACAATCTATCAACTTTGGTGTTTCACAATCCACTCAATAATATCCTCCAAAATAATTTAGGTACCTTTTTGTCGACTTGATTTAAGTTGTATTGATTTACAGTGTTTTCAGGCGACAAAGTTATACGAGTAGGCTCGTATGAATATAAAACAGAGATATTTGCTGAACGACTAGATAGGGAGAGATTAAAAAGATGATATTTAATTTCAGATAGTCGCAAATTCACATTCCGATATGATCCCGGCAAGATTAAAACATAAACTGATATTTAATAAAATGTCAACGTTGATTTTGACTGCCAAGAACTTTCAAAAATTTAGTTTCATATTTTAAACAGTTCTGATAGATGATGAGATTTTAAATACATCTCAAGTTGGTGAAGAAACCCAAAAAACAAATGCAAAATGACGTCAAATGTCAGGTAAATTTCAATTGCAAGGCAACCCCCTTTCATAAACCCGCATTAAATATTACAAATTTGTTAAATGCTCAAGATCTTTTACTCAGTAGTCGTAATTACGGAATTACAACTTCACAAAGTTTGGACTTTCATGTCTTTGTGCATTAGTCATTTCAGCTTTTCAAAGAATCATTATAAATAAATGTAAAATGGAAATGTAATGAAAGTATCGTTGAATTATAAATAGCGACACCTAGCGACCGCGCGAACCTAACGGTTCCTCGTGTCCCCTCAAGACACAGCATAACCACAAAACCCGCCAGAAAGTGGGTCAATTAATCCCCAGACTGATATAGGCTTCGACAGAAATCCATCCGATTTTCGGTGGCCGGTCTAACTTCGCGGTTGGTGGGCGATCATTAACACACGATTTTTCTAATCTGGCCAAAAAATCGTGGAAATGTTGTCGGTCGCCGGGGACCTGTTTCAGCTAAATTAGCTCCAAAACTACGTGCGCTTACACATGTGCTCTCAGCGAGGACGCTCGGCTCACCTAGGCCGTTTCCAATGCAGATGTTCTCTGCTAAACTCAGTCCTGTACCAGGTTGCGATTAGCGGAGAATAAAAACGTGGCGCCATCTGTTGGGAACCACAACAGACGTTTATATTTGGGGAGGTGCCTCAAGAAAGAAAATAAATATATCGTTAACTGTATCATAGTAAATTACAGGCAACGCCTTAAAAACTAACTATGTACCACAGAATATATAAGAGGGGATATGTCGTCTGAGCTTATAAAGAAAAAACATAGGAACGAGCCCAGGACACTCTGTCCTGGGCTCGTTCCTATGTTTTTTCTAAATAAAGCGAGACCTAAAATTTTTATGGTTACTAGAGATATACACCGTTTTGCTCGACTGTCCTCGTCATGACATAAAAAGTATTTTCTCATATTTTTAAAACTCGATTTTGGGTGTGAATCATAAAACACGTTATAACACATATAGTTTTGGGTTCGTCACTTGTTCTAACGTCATGGTAATGGCGTCGCAACCCGTAATTTAAAAAATATATATTTCATTTCCCAAACGTATCACAATTAATTTAAATATGTATTCTCTTCAAATCGAAAATGAATTTTCTCCTTGTTTTGCAATTAACATTAACCAAATACAATTTTTTTTAAAATATTACTCTGAGGTATTAATTGAATAATAATTAGAAATTAGGGATCTAGTCTCAGTGCATCTGATGCTCAAATAGTCATCAATGATCAGCGTCATGTGGAGACGCCATATAGGAATTTTCTGGTAAAGCGGTGACAATGCTTCAAACTTCAACGGCTGATATCTCTAGAAACACACAAAATCGAGTTCTGAAATAACTAAAGCTTGACAGCAAATATGCGGAAATATCTGCAACTCAAATTGTATTCAATTTCCCTAAGCCATTCGTAAGTGAACGCCGAAGCAGACTGATTAAAAAACAAATTAAAAAAAGATGAGTAACTTTGCAGGATTATAATATAGAGTACTTCTTCACAAGGCAAAATAGCAGCCCAGTTCGGTTAGATCAGACGTTTATTGCAAATGAGGTGTTGTCCTGACAATCAGTATACGTTGATCTATGGTTAAGATTAGAAAATTATTCGAAAGTGAGTTTCACAGTGAACCTAGTGGAGTCTTCAAGTAGAGCACTTATGAAACAGAAAATTCTGTTTCTAAGAGAGTCGCCAATGAAATCCACCATTTTGTTAACAGACTATAAATTGAATAGTTAGACATTTGTATTTTTTCTAGAGCTAGCTGTCTATTGTGTTTTAGAACATCGAACGAAAACAAGGAGACATGGCACCGAGATTGCCAATCCACTTTTCGGTAATGAGAAAAACTTCCCAACTCATTTTCTAAACCATATTTATTTATACTACTCGAAGAGAAAGGTGACTGGAGTTTCCAAGTGGAATAAGGGTAGGGTCAGGTTTTATTTTCCTTCACCAAGCCATTCTGAAAATACAAAGAAAAATTGGTTGGGAAATTTGCCAATTTATTTCGGTTATCGAATTCCCAATCGCGAAAAGAGGAAATGGCTGGAAAGTTCAACAAAGAGACATACCCCTATCGACATTTGCAAAGTGATTTTTTTCTCTTTTCAATTCTCTCTATATTTTGATTAAAATTATTGAATAAGGTGACAGTTTGGGCACCAAATAACAAATACGGAAAACCGTGTTTTCAAGTCAACCGAGGGCACTAGTGCCAGAGTTCCGCGTCACCCATCAACCGCAAGTCCCAATACCAAAGTATGAACGTTACATAATTTTAATTAAACATTCGATTGATCGAACTTCAAACCCTAAATCATTGAAAAAGGTTAATTGAAAATTTGAATATTAGTTTTCTAATTAAATTCCAGACTGCAATTCGATCTGCTGAATGTGCCCAGAGTGCTGATATATGTTTGACGCTTTCACAGTCTTCATCACCATTGTCCTCTTACTAACTGATGACATTCTTTGAATGACTCCCATGGACCATTTAAAGCAGGGTGCTCTTAAATCAGAAAGTCAGTTTCAACAGATGATCCGCATCACGATGCAGTCGAACAATTTCGATAAATAGAAAGGAAAATACGACTTTGATTTCTCGACCTAATATTCGCTTTGATTTATTTCTATAAGATAAACCAATTTCGTGTCATTCAAATTCAGAGATCTTTTTTTTGAATGCCCATGTAAATTTGTTTGTACAAATCGGTCAAATGTTTCGGGACATTTGGTGCACTTTAGTACATTGTTGCTAAAAACGAATCAGAACACACATGCAGGTGGGACGGCGGTATCGATTTAATTTGATAATCGATAGATATCGAAGCAGACGAAAATAATACATTACGATCGTGTATGTCAAATTTGGCGAACATCCGATCAATCAGCTCGTTTTACGCCAGAACGCACTCTCGGCCGTAAGCAATTGTTTGAAAGCTTTTGCCCTACTTCTTTTTTCTTTTTCTTACTCCTCTCCCTCTCCTTATTTCGTCGTCTTCGCCTTTCGTCTTTCGTTGTCGGCGACCCCCACTATTTGAGCCCAGCTTTTTCTCCCGTACATAAAGACCTTTTCGGGTCAATCAGTATCCATAATTCACAAAATGCCGTTACATCAATGTCGGATCAGTCTGCCCTTGTGCAATTTGCTGGTCTACAGCGCCCACTTGTGGACAATGTCGGAAACGACAGTGCAAACATACTTGCAAGATGACAAATATACAGCCTTTGCCAAGTCCATATCCAAACAAAGTAACCACAAAGTATTAAAACAAGTATTTTAAATTTAATTATTACTAAATCAACGCTATTATATATTTTAATTGGTTCCCAAATTTAGCATACATTTGTCTTGGGTCGTTGGAGTGGTTACAATTACAATATGTACCCACAACCCCGGATGGGGCATATGGCGGGGATCAAACGACCAGTTAAGGTTATATTAGGTTAGGTTAACCTTATTGTTAGGATATAAAAACAATCGTTTTGCAAAAACTGAGAACCCTGGAGAATTATCTAAATTTGATTTTGATTACTACAATTTTGTTTCATGGGATTAAAAAACCCAGCTGAATTATAACATAACGATACCTAATGGCAATCTAAATGGATGCCTCTGCATTTAAAGGGTGCTCCATGTACTGTATTTAAGATGATCGACCAATACCGAGACAGATCTGAAATGCCGTCACTCCTAGTAATGACGTCACTCTTTCATGAGATGAAATAGAAAGTGATGTCACCACCTCATATTAGTCGTTTCGAAACCGCTGACAAAATCCGGCTATTTTAAATTCGTTATTCTAGGTTCAATCATCAAAGAGCATGATCAATTCTGTAGGCAATCGCCAAATCGTAAATTGCAATTATCCCTTTTTCAATGATGGAGGTTTTGGTCCACAAACCTTCAAAATTGAATCAAAACATTGCTACAGCGCACGATCAAAGGAAAGCTACCAACTGAAAATACTCGGTTCCGGTTTGAACAATTATGGTAACACCCAAATCCCAATTTCCCTTTCTTGTCACACTCCATTTGCAATCCCTTCGTCGAAGCGTGATTGTCAGATCTGTCTAACTCTGCGAAAACACAAAACGCACGGAACGGGGGTATAAAAGCAAAATCATTCGCAAATCTACAGCCACATTGAAATTTCGCTGTCGCAAACGAGTAATCGTTTAATCGCATTACAGTTTCACGCCGTTTTCAAAGCAAAGAGAATTAAACGCTTGTTTTACGCATACGCTACTGTGTCTTTCGGGGAAAGGTTTTAATTTTGTCGGGCCACATTCTCATGTGTTTATCCTAATGAGACCCAACCATGTACAATTTCTTTTATTCAAGGGCAGCGACTAATTCGTTACTCTTTTATCGAGAGAAATTCCTACGCACGCCTTCCTTCGGAATGGAAGTAAAGCCGTGGGACCCGTGCCTGTACGATGTCAGGTACACGTTAAAGATCCCTACCTAGGTAGCTTATACTAAGCCTGGACTAGGCAAAATTACCAGGTCGCCTCCTGGGTTTTTTTAGGGCGAACACGCTGGTGGACCTTCTTAACAAATATCTTAGAGACACTTTTGTCCTTAAAATGGTCGTTCGACCCCCGCCATAGGCCCCACCTGGGACTGCTTGTGAGTACATATTGTAATTGTAATTAAATTGCAATATAATGCGGGAAATCGAACCCGTGTCGCATTACAACTTAGTCCATCAACCAATTTAACTACCAGGAGAGGTGTCTTACGATCGAAATTATCGATTCCGTCTCGTCTCTTTCGACAACAAAGATGAAATGCAAAGCAAAACATATTTTTTCTGTTGAACATCACCCGCTTCAAAGTGTTTATCTTCTGAAGTCAGACGAATTGACGTCCCGAGCTACAAATTTTGTAGAGAATCGCGGCATACAACACCCAAGGGTCTCAGTACTATTTTAGTACACGTTCAGTAAGACTTTCTTTTCTTTATTCGACGAACTCGAAAGAGAAAAAAATAACACCTCTTTGAGTAACTCTCCATTTTTACGCCGAGAGATCCGACTATGGAAGAGGGCTTAGGAGCTCGTACGCCAACCGTTATTTTTTAATTACTTAAAGCACTTTTAATTAGAATGCTGGCGTACGCATATGTCACACGGACGGAGTGCTCACGTTCACCGGCGACAACGAAGACGACATACAATGAGAGTCGACCCCCGGCATATCATACAGAAATATGTGTCAGGCGAAACGAATGTAAACGCAAATAGGGATAACCGCATCGTACATATTCTACACCACCGACAATCTACATGTAGAAACACTGGCATTCGTGATTGAGATTACTGGGACATGACCACACAAAAAGAATAGTAAGTAACAAGTTCAGCCAGGTCCTTTCAACATTGCTGAAAAGAACGCACAAATCAATTTGCTCGTTTTCTTTAATTAAATCAGGCGACATGTTCAATACCTCATTTAAGAGGCTTCTGCAATCTTATCGAACAATTAAGACTGAGCTTGCATTTGAAAATGTCAATAAGATAATAATTTGTTCGACGCGCTACAACACATTTAATCTATTTAAACAGGAAACTAAATTGAATAAAAAACAAAATAGACTGCAGTGAAGAAATGTGAAATTTTAATATTCGACTTATATACTATTATTATAGTAGAAGAGTTTTCGCCAACTCTTGTTCGTTTTTTTCGTCCGGTCTGTCCAAGGCACAACCCCAATTTTCATTGAATATAACCCAGACGTTCTTCTTCCTATTCTATATTAAAGATGGTCATGTGGATGGACTCCGGTCACGGCACCTTACAACTCCTTGGCCAATTGCCATTTCTTGTTCGAATCAGTTCCTGCGTGCTACCACATCATAAAATCAGGTAAAGAGAGCCCAATCTAACCATGGCTATGAAAGTATTTTAAAAAATCGCAGGAACCAATTACACAGTTATTGTCGATATCCTGTACATTATATGGTACGCCATATAGATCATACAAATGTTTTTTCGAGTTCCGCTGCACATTTTCCCGTTAATCCTAAGAGCAAAATTGCAGTGTAGCTTCCTCCTGATCCAATTACAGTCACGGCGCAAACGCAAGCAGGCACGCAGTCAGCTTTTATACCTTTATGGCTGGGCCATTCATTACTGGAGGTATATCAGTGGTCATGTACAGACACGGCATTCAGGATATCCAATTTGCACGGGATACTGTATAGGAAAACAGGAATTAAATTCCGGATGTGACCAAACGAAGAGTCGATCCAGCAGCAAACCGACTATCTAGATAGACAAACCCGATAGACAGATATTAACTGTCAAAAGAGACAACCTGAGCTACATCAAAATAATATACCATTTACTACAACCCCATACTTATATCGTATGGAGGCCTAGATAGAATAGACCATAAAAATGTTACTAACGATGCCACCGTCAAAATCACGTAGAAGTCGTAATACTTTTCATGTTCGTTGGTTGCTCATAAATTTCCGAACCGTTATATAATTGGCCCGTCAACTATTTTGCATTTGATTTATATTATAATGCACGTTATATTTTAAAATATACAAATACAAACTCGGACGAATAGAGAATGTAGACGGTACACGATTTATTAAAGTGTTTAGTTGGTGGTTATACACAATCCCCGAAGATTCCACTGCAATTCAGAGGACATTCAATGTCATTCCGAATCTGAGCTGCAAAGGAAAATAATGTGTATTGCGGTACGGCATCAGGGGGAGCTTTTGCATACGTTTATAGGAAATTGTTGTTTGTGCACACTGTGATCCAAGAAAGGAGCACCCCAAGTAAAAAATATTCCAACTACGTAAAAACTGCTTCGATTTAAATGACATTTTGCAGTGTTCAGCCGCAGCCGTGGACAAAATAATACTGAACTATTAACAATTACGTTTAAAAAACATCCTAAAACAATTATTATACTAGATATGCAGATGCATGTTTACCAGCGATTTATCAACATTGGCCTTAGTTATTGTTCATCATTGCAGACCAACTGTTAATTAACTTCGGTCGTGCCAGTATTTATTTTCGGTGGGAAATAAATATAAATTTCGGAAACAAACATTTGTCATAGAGCAAAACAGTTCAACAACATATTCGGGGAGGTATCATGGTGTTCCAATTCTGATCTGTGGAACTGCCAGCAAGCTCTGAGAGTGTTTGCGCTGGCGAAGTGGAGCGCCGATTTAATGGTCATGGGCGTGGTTAGTATCGACGAATCGATCCCCGGTTATTCATTACGACCGACGCCACCATAATACGCTATCCAATCAGCCGAACCGAGTCAACCCCAGCCATTCAAAATAGGCAACCGTTGGGTCGCAATGAACAACAGATCATATCAGAAACCCAACTTCAACATGAAAAACACCGTCCATTTGAATGGTCACGTCAATGGGGCGGGTTGATCTGGTTTTCGGGAATGCGGTCTCGGTGCTGGTAGCTATAGCGCGAGCGCTGCGAAAAGCCCTTCATGATCAAACACTAATAATGGAGCGGGAGATTCACGTACGGCCAACATACACCAAGTTTAATCCGCGATGCACACGCAGGCGTCCCCCCCCCACTAAACATTATTCGGCAAATATTGTTTGACTATTTTACTCAGGTCCCACCCCCCCACATCGAATCTAAAATCGTTGGGAACGAACCATCGTGTGAGTTTTAGATCCTCCTTAGATCCGAGGCAAAACAGGGAACTTATAACAATCTAGATGAATTGCCTGCTTCTCTCGGATGTCCCCGTAATATTCTAGTTACACTGACCAAGCATGCTTAGCAAGGTGCGTTTAGACATTGAACATAATCGGCGCTTGCCACTCGTCCGTGCTTAGACAGGAAAACACGATTCGCTCTCGAATGACAATTCGTCCATATCAATTGTGCTTGATAGGAGGGTACGTTCCACTTTTAATAAGATTCGAGCACGTGATTTGTATCGCTCGCGATGGACACGATCTCAAAGGACAATTTACCCCAATCTCGAGCACAATTGAAATCTCTCGAGCAACTTGTAGCACACCCACAGTGTAACTAGGATATATAACAGCAACGAAAGTATTTTATAATATTTTTGGAACTCTGTTTTGCGAGTGAATCATGCACGTCAGTCACGTGCTATAACGTCATGACAATGGCACCCCAACATGAACAGCACCCCAAATATCTAATTTTTTCATAACGAAAATGTATTTTCTTCCTATTTTGTGAAGAACAACTTTAGTACTCAGAGTAGAGTGTAACGGTAGAGTGTGACGTCACCAGGATGTAAGAACACTATCGGAGGCGACAATGGGTACCCCGCGGTTTGAATTACAAGTGCGTGCGCTTGCGGTCGGATCAGCCATTTGTGGTCCGGGCACGTCCAGGCATTGGAGAAGGCGAGAGTGACGAGAGGGGGGTGACACTGACCGACCTTGCCATCAAGTCAGAAAATTCCTCCTCACCATTTTTTCTTCTTCTTCGACTCCCAAGAAAACTTCAACAACGTTCGATCGTTTTGCTTCGCCTTTTCTCGTGCTGACAGATCTTGAGGATTGGCGATTGCCAAAACACACGGCATATGGGCGACAGGAGACTAATATTGTTTTTGCATTGGTTTGGTTTACACCAAAGGCCTGCCCCAACTATCGAGCTCTTTTTAACACAACTTTGTTTTCAAACAGAAATTCGATTAGTATCATCACGGTAATGGAGGGCCAAATCTCGTTATTTGCATTACATGATGCCTATGCATTAGGTACACATGTTGTACACTCGCCATTAGTTTCCGAAATGGAAAGTGCTCAACAATTTGGGGTTTAGTCAAGGTTTAATCGAGCGAATAATAGTTTGTCCCATTACTGTCAAATGAAAAACTGTCTGTCATCAAAATTAAACACGTATTGATATTTTAGAAACTGCTGGTTTACAAGCTCGTTTTTCATTTATGGTTTCTAAATCGTTGAAACTGGTCATTCAACTAGACACATGTAAATTAAGGGCAAGTAAAACAATTCCAATAAGAAATTGTCCACTGAACTACCAATCACATTGATGTGCAACAGTATTGATCTCTAAAACCATAATATTCAATTAATCTCGATACAAAATAATTTTCAATAAATAGCAAGTTGTGCCCGGGACAGCACCGGACGAAAAAAGACGAACAAAGTCGGCGACAAACTTTTCAAATTCAAACTATTTTTTATAGTATTATTAATTTATTGTATTATTTTATTTGAAGAGGTTGTTGCCGACTCTGTTCGACTTTTTTCGTCCGATGCTGTCCCGGGCACACAACTTCATATTTATTATATATATTCAAGACGTCTTATCCTCATTATTTTCAAATCATATTCGTTGAACCCTTTAACCGGACAATTAATTTTCAAAACCCCACATCCTAATTTTTTATCTTTAAATTGCTACCCCAATATGTAAACAGTTACAAAACAAACGTAACAAAAGGTCATTTTTTAAATTATTTTTTAAAACTCACAACGTTCCAGGTTTCCCCTAACCGACAAAAAATGAGGATCAGCAAACCGTAACCGTTACGGGCTGGCCGGATAAAGCGCTACAAGATCTTGTATTCATTTTTTTCTGGTTAATTGATACTATACAAATGCAATTAATAATGCAAATATTTGGTTGAAACATAACAAAATTATGTCGCGTTTGATATCCTAATGTAGTTACAGCTGAAATCTAGAGGGCTCCATCAGTCTGCTGGAGTATAAGGGTTTTCTAATCTGGTTTTCAATGTCATCGTTTGTCTCTGTTTGACAGCAACCCACTTATAGCTGATTTCAAATGCGATATCAAGCGGCTGAAATTGCTCTTGGAAGGTGAACGTCTTGACGTAGTCGAGGGTCAGGAATTGGTCAACCTCAATTTAGTGCCAGAGTGTAGAAACTGAGTTGCAAGACGCTGAGGAAGTGTAAAAAAATGCCATCGAAAATGTATCATTGGTGTGTTGGCACGGAGAGCCCTATTCCCAGAGAGGAACGCCCGATGAATAATAATAAAATTGCGGGGACGCATACATATCGACACCAAATTCGTGGAACTGGCTGACAAAACCGAATATTGGCATATCAGTTTCGGGGAGCAACTTTATTAGCCATATATACGATCGAATTTATGGATGACGAGCCTCCCATAAAACTACTAACAACGAGGCGCTCGAAATTTATATTAGCTGTTAGATTGTTTCAATATGAAACACGAAGGGAAAAAAATCATCTGATCTCAACAAGAAAAAAAAAGAAACAACCTTGTTCACCGATACATTCCCGAAATAGTTTTAAATTACGTGCTGGGTGGTCACATAGTCAATGCAAAAATCTGAACCGCGCGATGAACCACATCCTCTTGAGATCAGAGACGACACATTTGCCAATGTTATCGAATCCGAAACCAGAAAACAAACTCCTACACAAACAACGTCTTGGAAAATAAAATATTGGATGTCTGAATTATAATTGTTTCTTAAGAAAGCGTTCGACAGCGTGCAATTGTATTTTATCGACGATTGGTAATCGAGAGAATTCTCGCAAATCTGGAGACATTATTATCCAAGAGACAACCGTAGACAACAAAACCGATCTGTTAAGACGCTAAAATAAAAAAAATGAAACCCCATTTTTCGTCATGTGATCGTGATTTGTAGGAAGCCAGATAGGGTACAAATTAAATTCCAGACCAAAGTAAAGTACAAAGTAAAGTTAACAAAGCTTCGATAATACCGAATTCTTTTTGTGCAAGATTGAATCTACAAGGATCCAATTAACTATTCAATAGAATGGCTTCCCTTGTTGCCGATGAAAGAGGCTTAATTCGCAATGTTACCATCTCAAGTTGTCATTTACATGAAAACTGACGAAGCACAAACTCAGACAATGGCTTCACTCAAGGATGAAAAAAATCTAATAGGACGCCGTCTACCACTTAACAATCTTGAACTTCCAAATTTAACTCGCTATTATCTTCCTATAGATATCAACTCCACACTTCTAAATTTCGAAGCCTTTTCTCGGGAATTGATTCAGTAGTTTTTTTTACATTAACTGGAGAAGTTGGATTGTTATCAAATAATTGAAACATGACCTAACTTTGGAAGAACTGAACTGAAAATGAGATGTGCGCTATAATTTGAAGCAGTGTTTCTGGAACCAAATATGCCCTATTCTGTTTCACGTTATAAAGTTATAGTTTTATTTTTCAGTAGGTAATAATAGGTTTGCCCGGGGGTCTCAGAAGGGTCTAGCTACTTTTCAATCGTGCCAACTGCGCCCATAGGCAACCTAAAGAACTGCAAGGCGACAATGCATCTGAAATGTCACATTTATTTTCGAGGTATGCCTCTAATGTGAATAGAAAATAAATGAAAATGCGGGATTGCCTCGGTGGAACACAAATAGAAAAACTGACGTCAGACTTCATTTGGTGTCTCAAAATTCTTCACGGATTGATTTTGCGATTCAGACAGTGCAGTGCCGTCTGTCGCGCCAACGACACGTATTGACTGCGAGATGAACAACGTGTTGCGGAATATGTGATTAAAAATGCAAAATGAGGAGTACACCTGAGCGCGATAACTACATCTTTTTAATTCCAATAATTGCTAAATTGAATGAGAAGTGTCTTGAAAAATTACTTGTAGATTGTCATCGATTAATTAATAACCAACCACATTTTTACCAAAATAATTTTAAAGGAAATTTACTCGATACAACTTCTGATGCTGGCCTAATAAAATCGTAATTTTGTTTAGGGCAATCAATCTCCAGCGTTTCAATTCGGAATGGCCCGGTGCTTAAACAGAATAACAGATCCGTAACTGAAAATGATTAATAACTCCTTCACTTTTGCAGAATATTTGAACAAATTTCAAAACCAGTGACATTGTCGTCATTCGGATTACTCAACAATGGCACATTCTGGAACCGAATTTACACGACAGAGCGTTTGACGTTTTGAAATATTTCTAATGAACATGCTGGTGATTGTTAACTTACACTTGTGTTAGACCCGTAGCATTTACACGTAGTCAAACATGGATAAAGATGTGTCAAGTGGTCGAGAGGATAACTATCTTGGGGTCATTGATCGCGGTTTCGATTCCGGCCGACTCCTTTGGAATTTTTCGGACGATAAAAATTCATTCATACGCTTCTTTCGGAATAGAAGTAAAATCATGAGCTGTACCTGTACGATGTCGGAACATTGAAGATCCCTAGGTTAGGCAAAATTTCTATGTGGCCTACCTGGGAGTTTTAACAAAGCTAACGTGAAAACTTGCTCCGCTGATGATCAGTCAATCCTCGTCTTCGGCCCCACATACAGTAATCACCGCACGTCTCCTTTCATCGTCGGCCTTATAATAAATCGCACGGGAAAGACAGAACGCCGCGCTCTGCGCCCTAAATACGGCGCTTTGAGTCTCAGGTGACAAAAACGAGACAAAAAATATTGATTCCAAACTGCAGACACACACGCGGCCCGCTTTTCCGGTCTACTTTTGTCGCTCGACGCCCCCGTTTCCTCCCCTTCCACCCACCGTCCCCCACATATTCCGCCGCTTCCCACAAAGACAAAACTGAAAATCCGCTCTCCCTCCGTCACTACAATAATGTCAAAATTTTCTTTTCATGGGTTCTGCCCGTTTTTCGAACGGGCGTTCGTTATTGGAAAGCCTTGAAAAGCTCGCTACTCATTAAGAACTGGCGAAGCACAAAGAAAAACTATCCACACGAGAGAGAAGATGACTAAAAGTGCGACTATGGAGTTTGGGACATTCGTAGTCGGGAATCCGTACAATCCATTCTGTCCCGATCGTCCTGAAAGGGCAACAGTCAAGAATACCGTCAATTGTAAGTCAATTGTCAATTGTAACTCGCTACATGAGATTCTGTTACAGCGTCGTCATGTATTAATATTTTCTGTTGTTTCCAAATTTATTTTTCGAGCAACTAACTAATGTACGATTTACTGGTGATAACGGAGTTGCAATAGTCAAAAGTGTTGATCAAAAAGTATTGTCACGTGACTGTCAATATTGATCAAGTAAAAACATTATTATTTTTCAAATACGGGTTTTAATTGAATCAAATACGGGTTCAAATACAAGCAGAATGAATTGTCTTTGGGTTCAATGGGCTCTAATGGTTATTGAAATTCAGCAGAATATGTATTCGCATCGGGAGATTTAACTCAACAATTATTTGGAAAACAAACGCTATCGTAATCTTGATTTTGTAATACAGTGATGATTATTTCATTTTTAAGAACCGCGACTAATCTGTAAAATAATCATCAACATGGTTTCTACCATATCATACAATACAGTGTTTATAAAAATACATTTATGAACATTTCTCAAAATATTAAAATGATTTTCAAACCATGTTTCTATCTAAATAAGTAATTTAGTGAGACGACGCTTTACGAGCCTAGACGAACTCCCAATATTAATATTTCGAAAAAAACAATTGAGATAAAGAAAAAAATACAATTTCTTCTGTCTATGTTTAGGAAACAATTTGATGGATATATGATTCGCAACATCGAACAAGAGACACTGGAGTCTCGTCAAAACCTGGCTGTTTCGCCAGGAAAAGAAGAAAAAACGAAATTGAAGAGAAAAAATGGGTTTAGCGCGCGCTCACGACAAAAAAATTCGTTCCACGGTATATTAAAGAGCGCAATTAATTTTCAACAAACTTTCAATCACGGGGTGGATATTCTGTAGCAGCACAGATGCCAATCACCTTGGAGAGTCATGAGTAAAAATAAGATAAAAATACAGCTCACACACTAGTGCACACAATTCTGCAAGCTGCTTTCAGCTTTCTGGGTGCTACGGTGCATCGGATTAAGTACGCCCATTTCTAATTAGTGACTTAAGTATTCAAAAAGAAACGTAGAACCCAGCAGAAATGAACACAGATTTTTACCGAACCAGATAAGAACCTCTTATTTTGAATACAAAATAATCGGAGATAAAAATCTTAAGAAAAAAAAATGAATAAGCCGCAATATAAGCCGTTCATTTCACTGCTAAAATCTGGTCTCATCGTGTGAAGCAGCCTAAACGTTGGATAAAATGCTACATAAAAACAGATTGGGTTAGGTTTAAGGGGTTCCTCAATGATATAATATAAATGGAAATATAGTTTAAAAAACAATGTGAATATTGATGAAATGTGGGATTGTTTTGTTTTGTTTATCATAAAGGTGTCAACATGGTTATCCCAATTGAGTTTGTTCCAAACAGTTCAGTTCCACCTCGGTACACAAAAAATTTCAAATTACTATCAAAAATCAAAGGAGGCTTCGTAATAAATCAATGCAGACTAAAATACTTAGATGTGGAGAAATATAGAAAAAAGTAGATTAAAGGTCAAGTCTTTGATAGACTTCGAAACATTCTTAAAGACAACCCCAAAGTATTTTGGAAATATAGCAATAGATGTCCTAAAAACAATATGAGGATCCCCTTGCTCAAAGGGGCTATGCGACATCAGTATAAGAAAATGCTGAAATTTGTAATCAGGGGGTTTCACATCTGAATCACAGGAAATAATTCCAGCGGTACAAGCGGTATGAGCACTATACTTTACCATTAGGTGGTGCCCATTTGGCAGGTGATCGCAGGTTACAATTGCAGACGCTAGTGGCGCTTAGTATTTTTTGTCTATTCTCCGCCATTAGTGCTGGATAAATTACGGTAGTCCAAAAAAATCATTTTGCTGGGTGTAGTACAGATAATATGGAACAGTTTTTCGTTTCAATGACAAATAGTGGAGTTTTTGCTTTGAGTAAGAAACAGAAAAATGGTAAACGTTTACTCGTAAGAGAAAATAAAAATCTCACATGCTGTAAACTAAATCTTTGGATCCTAAAGAGTCGATTTTTTTTGTCGCTGTTTAGTTTATTGAAACCATAACGTTGACAACCTCAGTCAAAGATGAGGGTAACAAGAAATAGAAACCACCAAACAACCTTCATGGCCAACATTTTCCATTAATATTTAAATAACTGAAATACGAAAACAAAATATTGTATTTAGAACACACAAAAAAAAAGAAAATCTCCAAGTGCACCACCACCGTGAAAAAGGCAAAAAAAAATGGGAGGGATAAAAAATAAAAAAATGGAAGAGCAACATCAAAGGATTGCATCAGCGAGATATTCTTTTGAAGTGTTTACATGCTCATGTTCCATTCATGACGTCAAAAAATGTCAAAACACAATTGATATGTACTTTCCATTGAACGACAGATATGGATTCAGCCATTTGTATTCCGCTCGGGCTCTTTTTTACCGCTTTCCCTGCTCCCGTCCTCTTCCCTCATAAAATGAATGATTCACAACTCAGGAGCTGACGACAGGGGCAGATAGGGAACCTAGGATAGGTTGACAAGAGAATTTGCTTCGTAACAGGAATCAGAAAAAAACTAAACTCGGGCAAAAAAAAATGTTATTTTGTTAAGCCTCCAGAAAAACATGTCTCAACTACAAATTGTAGCGAACGTATTACACAAACCAGATAAACGTAACAAGAACAAACAAATCGACCAATTTTATTTACCGATAAAAATAAAATAAAAATGATGTGAAAACATTTCATCTTATATACTGGTCTGTACTGGTAAAAAGTATGAAGGAAATGAAGACCAGTAAAAAAGCTGAAATGTTTTCAACACGCAAAATTTAATACAAACAGTAATATACAGATAACCTCATCCATAAACAACAAAATCAATGTTTACTTAGATATTTCAATTCGAAAATATAATCTCAACATTTTTCAAAGTGACTCCATTTTCAGATCCGTTTTTCTTTTCTTTGCTTGATTCCAAATTTGTTCAGGCAATAAATCACTTTGTGTCTTACAAAAAATTCCAACACATCTAGAACAATATTTATCTGCTCAAATCTGAAAATAATTTGCAGTTTCCAATTTTTTTTTCAATTTCAGTAGATGTACTAATTCAATCTATATTAGCCGTTCCGATTCGCTAGTCAAAAATACTGGGTAACATTATTCATGCTCTTTGTTTAAGCATCCGGAAATTTTGTATTGTTAAAAAAAAAGAGAAATGCGAAGGGAAAAATGCAAAGTCGGTGTAATGGAAAAAAATAAATATGAAAAAGAACCTAAACAGCAGAAAAAGGCAGACAAAGCAAAAGAAGAAGAAAAAATAAGTTGGCAATGTTGTAAATCGATTTTTTCCTAAGTCGTGACCGAGTTTGAAAAAGTTTGCCTTAAAATCGTGATAAAAAATGGATGCGCGCAATCATGGAGTATATATATGGCCGAGCGACGCGAAGTAGTGAGACAGAACGAAACGTTGTTGCTGTTTGTCTCCTGCGAACAAAAAAAAATGCACTCCCTCAATAAATAAATAAACCCCTCAGCATAAACAAATAAAGGCACGCAAATACGGGGAGACGTTACGGTACATGGGCCAACCATTTATGCCATCACGAGATATTCCTAAATCTCTATTTGTACTCTGTCGACAAAAATAAAACTGACTATGATTTTCAATTCAATTAGTGGTTTGTTTTGCAAACACCAGAACAGTTTGCATTCTAGTAAACCAACCACTAGATAAATAAACTACTAGATATACTGTAGATGTGACTCGTACTTCATCTCCTATTTCCTCAGAGTGTGTCGACAGTGGAATAACCTAAATGAGACTCAAGTCAAGAGCCTGTCACCTTTGTCCTTAACTGGTCATTTGACCCCCACCATAGGCCCTATTTGGGGCTGCTTGTGGGTATCTGTTGTAATTGTAATTGTCAAGTTTTACTAACTCTCACTAAGAGTCTAACCTATATACCATAACATTGTGCATATTTCAAATCACTGCAAGAGAAATTTAATTTTGTTAATGAAATAAAATATTGTTGATGCCAGAGATTTCAAAATGTAATTTAAAGAGCAGGATATTAGATGACTCTTCTTCTCTTAAGAATTTTAAATTATGCAAACGGGCGACTATATTGCAAAGAGGTTGTTTCCTCAATCATATTCAAAGATTTAAAGTTGAAATGTCTGAGACGACAAATTGTGTAGGTCGCAATAGTGAAACCCTGAGACGTCTACGTATTCAGGAAAGGGACAACCAATACCGAACCCAGCCATTAATTATGGAGTCCCGAGAATCCGGTTGGTTTCTCTGACAAGGCGACAGAAGTAATCCCAAAGATAAAACCACTGCAAAGATAAATCTGAAGCAATAAATATTTATAGTTCTTCCTGCCAAACGCCTGTCATCGCATAAGTATTTGTATGCATTATAAATTAGGTAATCCAATATTAACAATCCAGCCAATGCTAATCTAGAAACCTTTGAAAAAAAAACGTATTTCCTATTAAAATGACGAATATACCGTGAGAACTAACACGAAATTGTACGAATCGTCGTAGCCCAGTCGGTATTGCGATTGATTGTGGATCGGCGGTCCCGGATTCGAATCCCGGCGCGGGCTCTCGAATATTTTGATCCCGGGGTATTGATAAAAATGTGCCATATTACAAAGTTCCTATGCATCATGAAGGGTATCCTGAGAAAATCCTGTAGTTCAGCTGACTACAGTGAATTAGAAAAACGCATGTGAAAATTGAGTTTCTAATCAATAAAACTATCTATATTAATGTTCACGAATCAGAGAAAATAAATTACCATAATGTATTGAAATGAGATTTGACATTCACATAAGACATAATATTTTATACATGTTTGCACTCATACAAGATAATTGGACAAAACATGTGCAGAATCCATAATAAGAAATGGAATGATTCAGCACATAGAAGTGTGTATAATATTTGATATTTCGCAGTTTGTTCAGTATCTTTACTGGCGAAAAACCTAATGGAGAACACTATTATAAACGCGTTAAAAGTAAAATTACAGGCATCGGCAAATACAATTCCATACAGTATTCTTTCATCTGCTCGTGATAAGAAGTTGTAATACGTGTGAAGAAAGCTTAAATGTGCAGTGTGCTGGCAGATTAAAGAAACCCTTTCTCTCACACACCCCCCACCCCTCCCCACCTCATATCATCCCCGAGCTATCACGCTCCGTTGTCACCGGATGAAGTGCGTCGCCGAAAAAAGAAAAATCCCAAACGCAAAACTGCCGCAAACTTCCTCACAACGGTAACGTGAAAAAGAAAGAAGAAGAAAAAAAAACAGGAGGAACGCCCCTCCGCTTTTGATACCGGGAACAATTGGCCACCAATCGAGCGAGAGGCGGGACTGATCGCACAAAAGTTTTTTTTTTATATATCAAATTCAAACTCAACGCGCTCCATTCATTCGACGAAAATCGATGCCCGTGCGCGCGACTCTAAGGTTTGTTCAACCTTTTCCTCTTTTTATATATATATATTTCTCTTCCCGTGTATGTCTCTCTCTCTCTCTCTCTCTCTGTGTAATATTGAATCACAAGCCGGCTCAATATTTTCTGTAATGAAATTGGACCATTGTCGAGAAATGGTCCCAGTTTCAAATTCGACGCGATTCCACTGTAAAAATGGACCCAAAATGAAATCCGATTCAAAAATGCGAGACGTCTACAATACAAAATTCAAGCCCATACACGCACTAGGCAACAAATTACATGCATGAGACTTCTGCACAGTTACACATTTTCTAGATATTTTCATTCACAATGGTAAACTCATGAAAAATGTGTTCCGAATGTCTAAATCCGTCTCTTTGTTCGAACCTGCGAGATTACAAAGGATGCAACTTTGAAGTTTCTTGTCAATTTACAGACACCCTCGTCACAATAACGCGACATCATTGACAGCAATCAGAACTTCTGTCTCATAAAATCATCTCTGAAGAAAACCAATACAAGTTGACGAGTTCAGTGCCTTAACAAGTGTTCTAATGTGTCAAAGACAAATGAGTCAGGACTCCCCCATCAAAGCGACAACGGATTCAGGTCCGGTTCCGTTAAAGTTAACTTTCCTTCAGCCAAGCAATTGATGAAGTGCAAGAATGGAGCAAAACTACTTCCGCAAGTGCGGCTTAGATGACACATACATGTATACTTTACATATTATGCTTTACATTTTATTTCTAAACACACGTATGTGTAGAATTTTAACATCGACAGTGGGCGCGTCGGTTTCATTGATTTTTCAGACGAAGCCGCTAATTAATATTAGAAGCTCTAAAAAGCATGTACAATACATTGGGGCAACCACACTTCAGTCGCATAATAGACGTAAACCCCTGAAGGATAAAAAAATTACAATATGTTTTTTGCACTAAAAATTATTAGTGGCTTAGTTTATTGTCATAAATGTTTATCGCCGTCTGGCTAACAATTTATTGCCAGCTTTATCTGTCATAAACACATAGATGACGTTGACTCGGTCTAAAAATAAAAATTGAAAAAATAAAACCATCTTTTCTGTTTACCGAAATTCTACGTCATCCGCGGTTGAAAAACGATTGTTTATTTAATCAAACCCTGTTAACACACGCACCTAAGAATTTCGTTCAACAGTTATTTTTTGTTGAAACGCAGGTTACCTTCTTTGCATGAAATGAAAATAATATTTAAATTTATCTATATAATTTGTTTGTCAATTTTTTACAGACCATCCTTAATGAATAACTATTAACTCACAGTTTATTAAAATTTAAACAGGGAATCGCATCAGGGGCATTAATAAATAGCTAAAAAATTAACTTCGGAAGTACACTAAAAATCGGAAGTACAAGTTGATACACTGTATCAATTTATGACTGCACAAGCGACGTGAATTTTCTTAAGAGATTGAAGACGCTGTTATTGGGCTCACTTCGGCGCCTAAAACAATACATGTTCGATACTTAAAGTGTAACACGCTTTTGTGATAAATGGGTTTATTTTGTCGAAATTTTATAGCATTGTGTCTTGGCATCGATAAACAAGCCATTATTCAACAGCTTTCTGAAACTGCCTGTATACAGTCAGCTCGAAAGCTTCACGCATACAACATCGTTTTTACACTGATCCGGCTTAAATCGATATCATAAAAATGACGAACATAAATAGATATAGAAATTAAATTATATATAAATATATGGACGAAATCTAAATCGCGTTGGTACCTCATGACATTACTACATGACATCACATTACTAATGCTTATCATTTATCCTTGAACCACTAAGTACCAAGCTAGATATTCAATATTTTGGTTTTTAGGACTACTGGACGACAGATAAATGGTGTGGCAAATTCCATAAAATTACATTTATAAGTGACTATTTAAATTCGCGGTACAGTTG
>JAQGBY010001302.1:0-30647 GCA_034698785.1 Mycogona germanica
TAATTATCGTAATTACCAGTTTAAATTAAAATAATACTAAAATATTGTAATAAGACTCGAGTCCTCCACTCATGCTCAATATATTTCTATTATTTAATTTTTAATTATCGTAATTACCAGTTTAAATTAAAATAATACTAAAATATTGTAATAAGACTCGAGTCCTCCACTCATGCTCGTTTCTTTCATTCGGTGCTGTCCCGAATTTACCAGCTCTGTTTTTCTTTTTTCGATTTTGCTCAGTGGTGAACCTCAAATCGTTAATAACCACTTCATCTGGTTCTTACGAGATTGCGGGTTCTTCAATGTCATGCTCAGATCATTAAAGCAGCGTAAGTAATAAGAAACAATTTTTAACTTAAAATTAAATGAAATAAGTAAAAACACAAGGCTAGATAGTTTAGCGGCTAGATCAGAAAGGTACAGGAATAAAACGACGAAAGGAATGATATCTGTAAGAATCTCGATGACTGACCACGGCTACACTCCGTCACAATCGCCGAAAATAATTTGAAGAATTTACCATTTAGATCGTCTACTTACTGAGCCACAAGAACGTTTTCGATCTGACCGCTAAACTATCTAACATTGTGTTTTTATTTAGTCAGATATTCGAATTAGCTTGTGCTTCTGCACTTTTAAATTAAAATTAAATGTTTTGAGAAGGCTAAAGGACTGATTAAGCATTAACGTTTAAATATTGTGAAACAGCAAAAGGAGAATATTCGTCCATATCGAGTGAACTTCAAAAAGTATCGTCGATGTTCGTTGCGCAAAAGTGGAGTTCACTCATGACCCCTGGGAACTCGACTAGGGGCAGCTGCCCGCACGGTCCACACTAAAAATTAAAAAAATACAATAGGAGCTCCGTATAGACGACACGCACACCTGCGTGCCCGGTGATTCTCGTGAATGAAGAAGTATCAACAAGCGCCGAAGCGTTTGTTGGAGTGACGCGCGCAAACGGATAGTTGGGTTGGTGAATGAATTTGTTTGAACGACCGAAATCCTTGTTCCTCCTCCCGAAGACAAACACGCGCGCGAAAGTACACATGGGTGCAGGGCGAGTCCTCACTCGGTCCTCAACTTGCTCTCTCTCGTCAACCCCCCCCCCCCCTCTTCGGTGGAGGAGAGGGGGAAGTGGCGGGGGTGGCCTGGGATAGGCAGACAAAAGGTTTGCGAGAACGGTATGGGACGTCCACGTGGATGCCTGCAGTGGGATCGGCGTCAGAAAAATAATTGACCTCGCTGTCAAGGCGATCGTAAAACCAGAAACGGATTTCATGAAACCCGTTGAATACTAAGGTAAGAATTGATTATATATTGTTCAAACGCTCTTAAGCGATTTGATTATCAGTTAGGCTGATTTTCCAAATTCTCCTTTGGGATTTTGGCCATGCGAATCGTCTTGAAGATATCGTGGAGGTGTCAATTTGGAGACAAACTTCGGCGACTGAAATAACACGATGATCGTTGTTCGACGAATTTCAACTGATAATTTTTAATCTAAGCCAATGGAAATAATACTTGTAGATGGCTGGACAACAATCGAAACTTGGCTACAAAGACATTAAATAAACTCGTGTTTATTCGAGGTACTCGTAGAAATTACAGAGTAGTTGGCAATATATACAAAAACACTGTATAATATCAGTGGAATAATTTCATGTATAGGTGAAAATTATTTACTCAAACATTATTCAGTTTTTGTCTTTGAATTGATTCAACGCAATGACGTAGTGCATTAACGTGACCCCCACCTGTTTTTTTCTAATAATTTTACTAACGGGACCTGAACAAATTGTAATTTATAAGGAACACATTTGACCAAATATAGAACAAATTATTGCCAAAGTTTCATATCGAAATTAAAAGGTGGGGGGGCCAAACGTTCGATACGCAATAACATGGTTGATTATTATTTTATTTTACATTTTTTATGTTGACGAACCATAAAAATAATGCAAATGTCTGTTTGTGGTTCGGGAAGTTCCAGAAATAACCATTTATGGTAAAATAGAAATACAATAGAAATAAAAGTGGAAAAGTTCACAGGTCAAAGGTTTTGGTTTAACCGTCAGTCCAAACCATCGTCCGTCATTGCACATGTTAAGATTACTAAAAAATCGACTTCTAGAAAAATTCATGTCCCGAGAAGAGATGGTAGCGAGAGGCGATTGTGGATGGCTACGATGGATGAGGAAGCGGTGGGGAGGGGGTGCATGCTGGGTGTAGTTCAGTCGATGGCATAACATCGACGATTACCGTAGATTTTCTCCCCTTTCTTTCACCGTGTTTACTTTGTATAAATTTCGAATTCTCAAAATGGGCGGGCGTGTGTGTGTGTACCTCAGGTTTTCCCTCCTCTCCCTTTCGTGTCCTTTTTTCACCTTAAATTCTTGCCACAATCCTTCGCCCAACGGCGAACGTTGGACAACAAAATAGCAATTGAGAAAATCACGGTCTGTCCGACAACAAAACCAAGCGTTCAAAAGTTTCCAGTTTCTATTTGGGTTCAACCTGGAGGACGAAATGAAGTATAATGAGTACAGTCACTCGAATTTGAATATGTCTAAACAGAATAAATTCACAAAATGCACATCACTTAATTTTAAATGGATAATAATAGTAATACGAGGATATTGTGAGTCCTCAAAAAATCTCATCAATTGACATAAAATTTATCATATAACAATCAAACTCAGACAATATTGAATCATATCAATAATCGACTTGCCGTAGCCCAGTCGGTATTGCGACTGACAGGTGGTCCCGGGTTCGATTCCCGTTGCGGGCTCTACTGGTGAAAATGTGCCCCTCACTTAGTGCCTAAGCACCAAGAGGGGCACAGAAACGATTTTAGTGCAGTGACTACAGTGAAGGGAAATAATACAAAAAAAATTATTTATACTGTTTGTGCTGAGTACCGCAAACTGATGGAGAAATTCTTGTAAATTTTGAGATCACCTATCGCTATCTACCTGCTGATAAAGCAATGATCGGCTCCATTTTTGTGCCAGTTTTATGATTTAGATGTGAGTTTTCAAACGTAAACGAAAAAATTGCAAAGTTACTCGCTAGACGGCGCTAAAGATTAAAGAATCTTGAGGGGAAATAAATGGGCGCGACATTCACATATATTCATTAGCGATGTGATCCATGAGTAAAAACCTTGAGAACGAATAACCTTCGTTTTCCTAATCCACCGCAGCTCTGCTTACTCAGAAACCAACATTCACAACACGAAACGCTAAAATTATTGGCTTTTGCGGTACTGTACATACGTGTACTTGATGTCGTGGCTTCAATCATTATGCGCCATCAGCAGCTAACCCAATAAAAGTAAAAGTGACTTTTGTGCCCCCCCCGAACTGCTAACAATATTGATTAATTGAACGTTGCCGAATATCTGTCAGCCGAACAAGGTGGCAACATAAATCGCGTGAGCAGAGGTGACGGCTGACGCCATTTTCTATATTTTGATCGATCATACATGCATGTTGACGTCATTGCTCCAACTGTCATCTCCCCGTCCGCTACGACGCATGTCCCCGCGGTCGCAAACTGACAAGTGGCGCGTTCAGTGTGGAACAGAGGCCCGCGGAGTCGGAAAAATTTAAATAAAATGCAAAGCGGTGTTTAAATATGAAACTATACCGCACAAGGCGAACGCGCCCGATAAGACTATTTAATTAATGCCGTTCGCAAACAACGGAGCCGCATCGTGATGACGACAGCGTATTGACGTCGGCGAATGTGTAGTCGACTACTAGCTGCTTCTATATACATAGGCGAGGGTGTGTTCACCACGTTACGCCTTCCCTATTTCCCTATATTGTATGTATATCCACCCCCGAAAAAACGCTTTCCGAATGTGCAAAGCATTGTATTCTCCTGAGACCGAAGCATTTGCCATGACATTTGGATCATGTAAGCCATTCCCAAATTCACTTTAAGCTGTCGACTCTCCGATGAGTGCAGAGATACATTTTAAGGCCACCTATCGGCAACATGCTGAAACAAATTTGAACGCTTTGTCTATTTCAATTCGGCAAAGCGAAAGACTGGCTGATCGACGATTAACTAACAACGTATTTAATAGTAAATAATAGTCGAAAAATGCTGGACCTACTTCAGTCATAATATAACACATAACTAACTAGGTGGCGCTATAATTCAGAATTGCAAACATAAACAACTTAACCCTTTAAGCTGCTTGTCCAAACTGATGTAAACTCTTTTTGAAACACACACCCATTTGAAATAAGAAATAACGATTTTGACGCCTTATGGCTTACATGAATCACACAACAAAGTAAATAATTTTAATCAAATCATCGTTTTGGAAAGCAAAACGCCACTAACCGGACATTTGTAGCTGTAGACAAAGAGTACTTTGGCGAGAAGCTGGAATGAATCACTTCAAATTTCAAGACGTTCGAAGGACATTTCCGGCATCGACGTATGACGTCACTCAATCATCACGATCACAAACGTCACCACATTCTGGTCAATTTTCGAAAACTCTTTACTGGTCACAGATAACTGCAGGATATGATGAAAAATTGCTATTTATTGTATCAAATAGCATCCATATTTATGAATTTAACCAACCCTATCGTCGAATGCTAAATTAATTAATATTCGATCGAGATTTGAAACCGACGGCCAGGCTAATAATTTGTTTAAAGCCAACCAGTAGTTGATGAACCCAAATGATACCAAGTTCGCCATTTTCCAGATCTACAACTCTTTACAACTCTCCGACAAGTTCAGAGAGAGAATAGTCTTTCGAACTACTCTCTTTCACTGAAGTTACCGCTACCCATTTTCCGTTTCGATAAGCTTCCGCTATTTGCACGCTGAGTTGTTAAATGCAAATCAATGGAATCTCAGATCGAATCAGTCGTATCGCAAATGCAGTTCGCACATAATGTGCGCATATACGTGGCTAAATGAGAACGAGGTCTCACGATAACATGTATGTAGGCGCATTCAGGTACGGTAACAAGTCTGTCACTCCTTTGTTATTCAGTACATCAGTGTTGTGTATGTAGAATCACGGGTAAGCTGGTTTGACTTTTGCACGAACAAGTGCGTGTAAAGCGAAACTCAAACAAACCTTAGGAATTTCCCCCAATGCTTCCTGGCCCGATTGAACAAATAGTCCTAAACCTCTGCAAGTGAAGGTCCCAGTGGTTGATAAAAGTGAAGTTTCCAATATTAAAAAAATATGCTCTCCAAACCCTACTAATAAATTCCATAATTTATTTAATTCTGATAGGAAAACGAAAGACTATTAGAACCTTTATTCTACCTGTACTCTGAACTCTGTACTCCTATTTTTTAATATCCATTTATCACAATGCTCTGGCAAGGTGCAACCACTTATTACTGAATGTGTCATTCGTGAATATGCAATTCAAATAAAAAACGAGTAAAGGCCAAAATTTGCTTGTTGAGCCTTCTTATTTATGATAGGAACACTTGACCAACTTAATCGCAATCAACTTTTAAAAAGTATTAAAAACAATAAGTCATATTTTAAAAACGAATCGTCGTACTATTTATGTCATGCTCTTCCCGACCAGAGATATCGTCAACAGGATTCAATTAAATTAAAAAGGTCTGGAATCTGATATGTGCAAAATGAGCTTGTAAATAAATTCAATTAATTGCCTGCTGGAATATTTTGTCGACTTGATATTTAATGCTTGTCCGATTCTACGTGATCTGTAAGCTGAGTGTACGGGGTCTGACTTAATCACATTTAATGTTTACTTAGAATTAAATTAGAATTAAATGACTTCGCCTGACCAACACCTGAACACGTGGACCAATAAGGATCAGGTAAATAGCAAGAGACGTGCCTGGTGATGTCGCGTGACTCGCGTCGCCAAAACGAATCAAGATTGGTCGATTTGTAAATGGCTATACTATCGATAATTTATCGATCACCGTTGTTCGCATGGATTCACACATTTTTCTCATTAATTACACCGAAAATCAAATTCGGGGTAATTGTCAGTCTGATTTATAACATTATATAATTGTTAATGCGCGTTAACGGAAGTGCTGAAGTGCGACTTTACTAACTTGCACCCATTGAAACACACGTAAGAAGTGTCTCAAACTGTGAACAAAATTAAATATACAGGGCGGTCCAATAAAATGAACGCAAAAATTTATTAATGAAAATGATCGAATTGCTGGACGGCATTTGTAACTTTTTTACGCCAAATTATATTTTATTGTATTTTTGCGAAATCTTTACTAAATTCTCTTGAAACTTAGCACATATGTTAATAAACAACGTGTTTCCAAAATTCCCAGCTCACAGATGGCGCTGCATTACAATATCTAATAAATTTGTGCGCTCCAAAATAACGCTCAGTAAAGAACACGGAACTCTGATATCATTTTTATAAGAAACCCTCACAGTGATATACAATTTTTATAACAATTTTCAATTAAAGTATGATCGATGAGGACAATCTTTATCGTAAGATTGGCGAAATTGAATCGTCCCAGCGCTGTGCTGGATGCGGCAAACCAAGAAATGCCGCAAGATCAAACGTAAATCTGCGAAAAACTGTGAGAAAATGCGCGAATCACACAAATATTTCGTGGACATAAAAATTGACTTGGAATAGAAAAACTGTCTGCAGTCGAACTAACGTACGACATGCAAACAAAACGAAAAGCCGAATATTGGATCCTTGGAATGATGTTGTCCAACCATTTAAACTTTACATGGATAAATGATATCAATGTTGGACTTTTGTAAAGTTAACAACCTAATTTTTTTTACAAAGAAGTATACATTATTTGGTTTATATAATATATACATTATATACTACGCCTTAAGGATCAGAAATGAACCACGAAAATGTACCCGCTGGGGAGGCTCCATAAATAAAAATAATAAACTGATTTTCGGGAAACGAATACTAAAAAATATCACAATATTTTCATTGAAATGCTTAAAAAACCTGAAATCCTATTTGTTTGCAAATCTGTTTGGGTCTCGAAAAAGGGTAATTCCACTTAAAGAATGTGTTCCAAAATTCGGTTTATTATTTCTATTCATGGAGCCTCGCCAGTTCGTCGTTGATTTTCCACGACTCTGTCCCGTGCTCGTTCATTTATGGTTAAACCACGTCTACTTTTACATATTTTTCGTGTATGGTTATTTTAAGGTGCTGCCTGTATTCATATAATTTATTGTTATTAACTTGAAGCATGCTTACAGTGTAAATTGGATATTAGTATTTCCGCGTAGTTTGTGTGGCACTGTGAAAATTCGCCATTTCATATCATACCAAAAAGAAACCAGGGGTCACGTGATCTTAATAGGACGCGCACGGATTACGATTTACGATCCGCCAGGTGCCACTGAGATGGTAATTGCAATTGGCAGAAAAAGAAACGGGGTAGAATTCAAGTATAAATGCCCGTGTACATACAGGTGGATCGTCTATTAAAATTAGCACACCGCCGGCAAACGGGGAAAACAAGGTCTCTCATTTCTAAGATTCCATGATTTCGTCTCACGGAGGAAAAAGTCGGAGGTGTCAAGTCAAAAGCAACTTTAAAGTAGAAGTCCTCTCTCTCTCTCGCTCTCTACGTAGGGGTCGTTGAAAGACAAACCGACAGGATATTTTGGTGAACTGACACAATTGACAGGTTTTTGTGTCAGGCGCATGAGGGCGCTTGGAATTACCATCAGTCAAAACCTAGGATAGTATCGGCCATTTTGAATTACCAAAGATCTTTGGTAGTGAAATTATGACTGAAAAGTCATATCATCGATGTATGAATCGCCTGGCACTGGCCTGGAATTATTCAATTTTTCTCACGTAACATGAGATTCGCAAAAATATTTAGTAACGTGATGGTGGTGCTACCAATGGAATTTTCTGCCAATTTTATTGTTTGTATTTAATTATTTTCCACTCCAACAACCGTTTGCTCTAAACTGGTACGGCTTGGCGTCATCGCTTTAAGGTGACACTTAAATAATATACACCTAATCTAATCATTATTAAAATATTTATTAGGGAGGTTCACCGGTGATTGAACATCTTATAATCGATCAAGGTAGACGACTTGGAAATTTTGCCTAACCTTGGCTGCCTAGGAAAAGGATCTTCAATGTCCCGATATCGTACAGGTACGGGGCCGTGTGAACGAATTTATCTCGCCCGAAAAACCCCGAAGGTGTCGGCCGGAATCGAAACCGCGATCACGGGACACGAGCAAAACACGCTATATCCTCTCGACCACTCGACACCTCTACCTAAGCTAATCAAATAAACAGAAAAGAAGATAATTTCGAGAAGTTCCGCTTCCCTATTGACGCGACTTTGTTAACGATGCAAGTGGCCCTCACGCAGCACTATAAATGCTATGAAAAATAATATTCTCTGCGAAGATTTCGTCAGGATGTTATATCTAATTTTAGATAACGTCAGGTGATTGCAGTTTGACGACGTGCAATCATTTAGGTTCTGTCACTTTTCACGCATTAAGAAAGAAACCGCATTTTATTGAACAAATCGATGCCAGTGTCGCTTCTGTTGCTGTGTCCATGGAAGGATAAAGTGTCTATAACTGTATAATTAATATATATACAATTGGTATAATTTCGTTCTAAACTTTCAAGAATTAAATTTTTAAATTTTGTTCGAGGGCGCATGGACACTACAAAAATAAGTTATTTGGTTTTATATTTCTTTCTGGACTGCGTCTGGTCTGTAATTTAATAATCGGTCTTAGCATTATTTCAGGAAGTTTTGTAACGTTTTAAAATATCTATATTGTTGTTGATTGTATCTCGATCTGACAACTGCTTGGAGTTGGTTGCTTTGCCCGGACCTAGAACACGTCATCGGCACTTGTTCGCGCAATAATTATTGCCAAATGCCGACAGCCATTAAAATTCATTACACGAGTTGTGAGTCGCGCGAAGTCGGAATATAACAACGGATTTGCAAAATAATTTTCATCGCAATATTGTGAGGCAATACTTATTTTTTATGAGCACTAACCTACATGTTGATGGCGTCTTTTGCATTTGATGAAGCCGACGTTCTTGTATTTTTATAAGGTCGTGACAATGAGTTGAGTAAACAAGCGTTTGGCCCACACACAACAGAAAAAGCAGCTTGAAGGAACCGTATTTATAAGTTCTGTAAATTTCTAATAGCCGAGTGTTTAAAGCAAAGTTGCAAAGACAACAATGATATCTCCGAATGATTTTCCAGTTTTATGACTCGTCGTAGCCCAGTTGGTTTAGCGACTGACTGTGGCTCGGCGGTCCCGGGTTCGATTCCCCGGCGTTGGATCTCGATAATTTCGATTCCGGGATACTGGTAAAAATGTGCTCCTCGTATAGTGCCTAAGCACCAAGAGGGGTACAGTGATGACAGGGAAATAAATAAAAAAAGTTGACTGCAACACAAAAAGAAATATAATTCTGCAGCGAAATACTCGTAGAACATGTGGTGAAGAATGGATTGTTTGGAACAATCTACGAATGCGGCAACAAGCAAATTAGAAAACGCGAAGTTATAATAACTTACTTATTTTGTATACGGCAAACAACACGACAAGAACACAAATTAACACTCACATTAAAAGAAATTTAACGTTACACATTAAAATATAATAAATAACACACGCGAAAAAAAAACAGTAAAATGATCACGAATTAATGAAAATACTAGGATGGTATTGGACTACTTATTCAATAACAATTACAATTACAATAACAATTACAAAAAATCGTGATGACTACTGCTTTTTGTTGATCCATAAATTCTAATTGCAATAAAAAGCAATCGTAGAACATATTAGATTCTACAATTTCAAGGATTCGACTACATTAACATCTGAAATTCTGGGCTGATTGAATCTTATATGATAATTTCAAAATTTTACTGGGAATCGACCTTATTGTTCAGAGTAGAACAACAATTCGGAACCTCATAATTTTGCACAACAAGTGTCACTGACGGTGATTCGACCAATTTCCACACGGTCTCAGCGTGGAGCAGATACACTCGATCACCCGCGGTGGATAAGGCGAGAAAGACGATAAGCTATTTTCGAGAGAGCAAACACGCTGGTACCTCCTACCTAATAATATCGCATTTTTTGCGGTTGCAAGCAATCAATTTTTGTACATATGGATGTAGGTTAGCCATTGTTTCGAAATGTATTGCCTATTTCAATCTTTTAATTACACTGGTTTACAAGCTATTTTGCTCGATACATTACTCCGATGAGTCTTTTTCAAATATAGATTATTTATTCAGTTACAGGCTTTGCCAAAATTTATTGCGAAAGTTAATTAATACTCTGTATTTTTTCACTGGTATCAAACTATATTGAATAGAAATATTATTATACTTATATAGCTCGATGATCGACACTACGTTAGTCCTTTCTTAATTTCAGCGCTGTCTGGAACTCGTCCCTTCTTGTGTACGTTCTATTTATTATTATTACACGTGTTTACAAATTTAAGATAGGCAGGTTTAATTTTCAATTCCGAATTTCGGGAAAGCGTCTGAGATTATCTCGAAATGGTAACTGCCTCAATCACAAGAACAATACAAATTTATCAAACACGCTTCCAGCACGCTTTCAATGTAATTAGCGTATTACGGACGGAAACAAAAGTAGCGCGATAGCATAAGAAAATTCACATTATCGAATTTTCGTTTAACCGGGCTACTAGTAGATGGCGCCACCGAGCCCCTCTGCTTTTTGAGTGGCGTGGGCGCGTTGGGTCGACCACGCCAACTCACCCCACACGTGCGGGTCCGTGAAGCTGCCGCTCGGTGGAGCAGCGATCGCTAAAACTGGTCGTGCGGTGTCGCTCCCTCTCTCTCTCTCTTTTCCTCAGCATGCACGCATCGCCCGCAAACCAAACTTATTCAGCACGTTTGTGATGAAGGGGCGACTTGCCTGAAACGCCAGCGCTCACCCCCGTACCTCGACCGTCCATATTCGACTATTTCCGCCGACCAATTTTTAGGACCTAGCCGGTGTGTGTCCTTTCAAATTTTTGTGTGCCGCCAAAAAAAAAAAATCTCAACGCCTACCTCCGTATTGTGTGTACACGCCCCCCTCGCTTCAACAAACATAGATCAATTCGTTACGTACCTTCGAATTTTCTCCAGCGACGTACAAACATATTTTCGGTGACAGTTTTCAAGTTGCGGTGAACTCTGCCGAACGACAGATATCGAAACCATCCAATTTCGAACATCGAGAATATCACAGGACCGCCCTCGGTTCCGTCAATCCTCGCTGATAGTGCTGCACAACCGAAAGACCAGAATTGTGTTTCGTAAATTACGCGTGTGATTTGTTTCGAAAGAATATATATATTCGTTAAACGACTGTTTTACGCGGGATTGTCAACAAAATCGCTGGAGACCAATCTCTGCGTATCATCTCGACGTTGATCTCTAACGACTATTAACCATTTCCGGTCACGCATTAACCCATCTATATACATCGAAGAATACGAATCTGCGACTGAACGCTAGACTGTGCAGGACGCCGGTTTTCGACTGCAACATGTTCATGTGACAAACCTCGTGATTGAGATCGGCCCATTTCAAAATAAATAACGGATCACTGTTTTTTTTTTAAAAAATATATAGATTCAAAATCATTTTTGCGTCGAAAAAATGACGCGATCAATGTATCAGAGTAAATAATGCCGGTCAACTTTCGCCATGAGCTGGTCCCAATGTATTGTGACAACATCAGCTGATATGTAACGGACGACAAACAGTTTTTACCTGCTACTGAAAATCGCAGCCCCAACCTTAATCGGTCAAACGAATTATTGTTGTTGATAGAGTTGGACTTTCGATAAAATCGGTCCTCGCTCTTGTAAACTGAACTGTTAAACCCCACACATCACTGCAGTTTTTCGTTTTCACGTCGTCTAGTAGTCGATCTCTGTTCGTCTGGTTTTGTTGTTGTTCCGTGCACCCACCACCTGCGACGAAGGTGGGCTCCGTCTATGCCGCTGACCGTTGGTGGACTCGGCATCAGCACGTCGACAGCGACGACGACGTAGCGCGGTATTTTTTTATCCGACGTGGTGGCACCCTCACAGCCGCCGTCGCAGGTCCGGGCGCCGACCGACAACGACTCCACCGCCGCGCGGGCCGCGCTGAGCGACGGACCACCGACCCCGCCGCGGCTGCCAAGTCGTCTCGCTGGTCACATGCCCCATCGCGAAGGGCTGGCGGCCGCCTGCAGACGAAGCAGCACCACCACCACCACCACCCATCACCACAAGAGGAAGAATAACAACATTTCGGCGTCGGCGGCGGTCGCCAGCACTCAGGTGTACTTTTTCGGACGCTGCCCGACGACCGCCAAAATTTCGCCCTCCAAAGCCGAAGACATGGCGGAAATACAGCCGCAAAGTAAGTACGCCAATGAAATTGTTGTCGCCTGCTCATTCATATGTACTGTCTACTCCTAAGCATAGGACGGCTGTGTTGTATTTATTTGATATCAACTATTGGATTTATAACATCTGTAAGGGGCAAGCGAATAGCTCTGTTATGATTTTGTTTAGAGTCCTCGTTGACTCAATGCCCACTTTGTTCAGAAAAAGTGCAATTGTGCAAAAAACTGAGACGTCCATTATTGAAATGGTCAACTAAAGAAATAGTCAATAAAATTAATTTTGTGACACCAAGGTGGACTCCAATATGAGCTAGCCAATGGCAGATGTGTTGTGAAGAAAATAGGGATGGGTCCAAACTACAAATGCCAATGGATATTGCTCAAAATTCTACTGAATGTAGCTGGCCAATTTTTATCAAACTTATAATAGCGACTGTTATGGATTGGATAGACGGACATATGCTTTGTGAGGGTCCTAACTATTAGCCAGATTTCTAAGATGCTCATAAATTATTTTTTAAATATACAACATACATCTTTTCAACTAGTTATTAACATTATCAACTAGTTGGAAATCATTTCATTATATTTTTAGAATGTAATATCTTTAATTGTACATCTGTGGCGCTGCCCAATTGTGTATAGGCTTTTTGTTAGGGAGACCCAAATCTGAATTCTGAATGCAAAATGGTGGTCTCATTCGTCTGCGAATGATTTACCTGGTTTACATTTGACTGTCGTTACTGATGTCAGTTCATTATCACGGAAGAGCGATCAGCCAACATTTTATCGCCCATGGATATACACATATATATGTGATAGGCATCGACGCCATTAAACCCTGATATTATACCCTGCATAATGATGGATTTTACGACTGCCCCCATAAATATGTCGTTTTGGATACATGCGGTACCTTGTTAGTTGGGAGGATGACATATTACAGGGTTTTGTGAAAATGTTAGCTTGAATGTTACGCTGGCGCTGTCGAAGCCGTAATATGCCAGACTATGTAATACAATGTGCAAGAAGCAAAAACGTATAGTTCGCCATCTTCTCTCCCTGTCCCGTGGCGAGATCCTTCATATTCGGCCCCAAATACCGAATGGGCCCTTTGGCTTTGTGGTGCGGAGGTTTTGTCACGTCGTGAAGGGGCATCTGGGTTGGTTCATCATCGTACAAACAAGTCGAATAGTTAATTATCATTTGGGGTCTGAAGGTTTCTATTTTCTCATATTTTAACTGATTTGAAAAATGATTTGTGCTGATCTGAACAAGGTTTTTCGACATATACGGAAACCCATCGCCAAATGTACGTTTTGCAGGGTTTGCTGTGTTCTACGATTGCGTAAATGCGACCTCAACACCAAAAAATTCAAAAATTCGAAGAACCCGTTTGCATACTGATAAATGATATTTTTTCAAATCCTCTTCTGTTTCCCACACATTTGTGCCAATCGTATTTGATGATTTTTCTAATACTGAATTTAAAAAACCATTTTCATATGTTTTGAGAAGTGCTAAAGAAAAATAATTCCGCCTCTTCGCTTACAGTTCACTTTCGACCGAATAACTTTTAATTTCCACCACTAAATGAAATAAGAAAATTCTAAGAAAATGATCAGAGGTTGCATGCACCATCGTCACATTGATAATTGTCACTACTGGAAGATTATTTTTTATTCTTACCTCTTGGCTACCTGGAACTTCCCACTTTACCAGCTGTTTGCTATACTACCGATTATGACCAAACCACCTCAAAATACATGTGTTGCATATTTCAGCAGGCAAAAGAAATGTTTGCAAACTCACAATGCAGTGCTTTTTTGTTCCTCTTTCCTTTGTTCAATTTATCTACAAACACTAATCTTTATCTGGTTGAGTTTTTTCCTTTTGGGCCACCTACCGACAAAGTGTTGAAACATTTTTCTCATCACATTTAGGCAAGGTCTGCAAATTTTTTTTAGAAAGATGCTCGCTAGATGGCGCTCGATCACTTCAGTGGGGAACGGCTTTTATTTAAATTGGATTTTTTATATTTTGAAAACTATTTTGGGATTTTGTCTGGTTCAGGGGCTACATTTTCGTCTTTCAAATTTGATTCTCAAAATCATATTACATCATCTGAGCATGCGCAAAATCCCCAATTTCATTCATTCTGGGTTGTGCGCATGCGCAGATGACGTAATTTGATTTTGAGAATCAAATTTGAAAGACGAAAATGTGCCTCCAGGTAGTTGTGATATTAGTCAAAAATACAGTTTCTATATAATTATTGACGCTTGCTGAATCCAGGCGACGGCTAATAACAAACATTCTAATAAATACTTCAAAATATTGTGAGATTACTTTCGTTGGATTCGTTCGGATTAAATTTTGTTAAGTATTGAGTAGCGACAAAGTACACTGTAGCGTTTACATCGAAGCTCATGCTCGAAATATCGAATATCAAATATCGAAGCTCGTCTAAGGAAAAAAGTGAAAGGTTTTTATTTATTATGTTTATTCTTACAAAGGGTCACTGGCATTTGCCATCGATGATGCGCAATGCTCAGCATATTTTGGGACAGCAACATGGCGCGGCCTACAATGATCACAGCAAGCATAGCGAGTCTTTAAATGCCGTACGCGAGAGCTGTATACGAAGGAAAGCTTGGGAGAACACTTTAATAAGTCATCGGATAAGGAGAAAATGAACTTAGAGAAACTGGATAACGTGTTAATTAAACGGCCAATTAGCATGCGCATGCACAATGTAGGGCCCACTTATTTAGGCCTACTGAAACGGGGCGTGTTTATGGTTCATGTGCGCATTGGGACATACCTGTTTAATAAGAATCAGATTTTTAATTAACACGACGCTTTGTGGTAAAGGATTATGTTCATATCCACTGGATGTTGGTGACCGTCGCATTTGTTCTGAAGAGTTTGATTTTCAGTTTGGAGTCTATTTCGGTCTATTCTGGATCTCAATTCGATCTCAAGTACATGTAGCTTATCCGCAGGACAACCATGTGAATATACTTTAGAAAATGGTCTAGCAAACTAGTTTGTTATAATACCGTTGTGATAAATGTATAGCAACCTAAAAATCCGGCCCATGTTGCTGTAATGAATGATGAATAAATATTGAAATTAAATGCATTATTTAGCTATAATATTGCAGTGATTTCAACCAAGCAACCTGAGTATCTGACAAAGGTATCCATGCAGTGCACAAGAACAATGCTTAAGAATTGCTTTGTGCAATTTAACTACAGCATAGAAAATGCAAAGATATTAATTATGCAGTTAATTTTGTAACATCTGCATGGCAGAGCTTGAAGAATATACATTCCTGACAAAACTAGATTTTTTACATTACAAATAACATAATGTGCATTTGCAAAACCACGGAATAGAGAAATTGTGTAGAATTATGACGTCATAGTGTGGGGGCGCCATCTGTCGGCTTAATCATCAAAAACAGTCTTCCAAAAAAGTTTCATTGATTTTGTATATTTCCGATACTGCAGTTCTAGCTTTTAGGTATCTGGTCTTCTCCCTGCCACAGAAAATTGAAATGAAAAATAAGTAATGGAATTTCTGAAGATTTTAATCCAAAAACAAATCATAATCGATTATCAGACCATTCTCTCGTTTAATCAAGTCCGGTAAGGTGCCCTCTCCCCCACAAAAAAATACCAGTTTCCTAAAGGAATAAAATAATAGTCGTGCAATGACCGCATACATGTAACTCGCGCGCCATCTCGCGAACAGTTTCGCAAATAAATCTTCCTCCATTGACCTCACCTAAACGGTGGTTTGCCGGTAGGTGGCGATAAGTGATCTGTGATCCATAATGGAGATATTTGACCAGCCAGACACGAACGCCACCTGGCGCGCATATAAAGTAATTGGAATAGTCGAACACAGGTTGCCCGCCACCAGGTTTGATGAGCTGAAACCATCTTCAAATACCAAATCGATATACTATATATGGAGCTATAACGCAAATAACAGCGAATGTCGGGGGATAGGGAAACGAAGCGGCCCCCAAAATATGTGCATGACAAAATCTGCATTTATATTAATAAATGCAGATTTGCTCTCGATAGAACAGCTGCACACGGCAGTAACGCACGCGTCTAGCGTAAGCGTAGAGGTAGGACTATACAGCTGTATGCAAAGTGGACTTGTGGATGCTTAACCATTTCTGTAGGCTAATTCGGTGATAATTATATTACGGCGCATGCGATATGTGCAGGGCTTTGAAATTCTACATGTTGCTGAATGATTTAATGCTGGAGTACATGTGCACTCTGTACATGCGCTCTGAAACTTCCCTCATTATAGAAATCCGTATATTTTCAGTACACTGTACGCTTAGGTCTATCGAATTTTCATTTGAAAGGTCAACGTCATAATCACCCTCCCCATTGCCAAACGATCACTGGACAACATATTCAATATACAGGTATAATAATCATTAGCGTGAGGTGGTGAATGGAGAGTGGCAAAGGCCCTTCAAAGAAATGTGTATGGCGAGTGACAAAAATGAAGAAAAAAGCACATTTCTTTACATGCTTTTTTGTGAACTTGTATTAAGTGAATTAATGTTTGGTCGTTTAGTAATGGAGGTGGTTAATGGTTGTTGTTGTGGTTTAGTGGCGTTGTATATCGCGATTCGTGAATGCAAATCAAACCATACTCCTAATAACCAACACTTAAGAGACTGAAGATGTTTATTGATACAAGTGATGCAAGTTCACAATTATAATATTTTACATCATTGAAATTTTGATTTGCATAAACTTTGTTATTTAAAATGTTTCTTCCACAGTATGCATTAATTAAACACAGCAGTCAGAAATATAATCAGAAATAGGATGCCAATTTTGTGACTGCATTTATGATAAGCCAAGGGTTTATCGACTAATAGCCAGTTGGATTTTTTTAACGATTAGTGAAAACAAATGTTGCATGCTAATGCTACCCTGGCGATATTTAGAAAACTAAAAATCACTTTCATTCATCATCTGGTAGTCCACCAAAAATTTAAACATGCGTTTTACTGGCAAATTACCATTAAAGTGCTCATAAATATTAGCTTGGAATAAAAATTTCCATGCAGTTTGTTCAAAAACTTCTGATTTACCTTGCATGTGCTGCTACAAAATTGGGGATAATGCACACATGTCACTATTTTTTAATTTGTAAGGGTTAAATCATTCGCTAATACCATTTCTTATTTCAGCACTAAGGACACCCAATTCGCAAAATATGTTGAATGAATGAAAATAATTTAATTTTCCGGCTATGTTATTCCCTTTTGATGTTCACATTTATTATTTGCCACATAATGATTGCCGGTCCATTGCGAAAAAGGAATATCTGTAATATGTTTTTTCTTCAGCAAATATCATACGTATATTTAAGCCGGATTTAGGGTTTAATGGTTTCAATATTTTTTTGCTTCATATATAACCAACCCTATACAGCTTTCGCCAATCGTAGCAGCTGGTTTGACTTGGTTGAGCGACAAAAAAATGACGGGATACGTTTTTACTTCAATGGAACCAATCATTTCATTGAACACTTCAAAAAGACAAAATCACTATCATTACGTCGATCTGCAGCTATAATTTACACGAATTTTATTACCGAAGGGAAAATAGACAGAACTCATACAATTTAGCAAACATAAAAATGTTGTAAAAGCGTCGCCGACAGAGATCCTGAAATGTTCTGTTAGGATCTCAATTCCCTAACTAAAATCTTGGTCCTAGGTTCAATTCTTGAGCCAGACAGGTGTTCCATTTGTGGTAGGTATGTAGGTAGGTCGATACAATGAACAGAACATCCCAAATAAAAACAATTTGCGTTTTTTATACAGTATAATGCAATTCGGTGAACCAGCGTTAGATTAATTTGCTACAAATAAACTAGTAATCGTTCGATCACTTGTTTGATATTGGTTGTAATACATGTAGCATTTGCAGGGCTGAGGTTATTGGGAAATTCTGTGTTAGTCTTCATGTAATGTAATTTGAGGCGTTGTCGTTAAATTGTTCTGCTGCAATTATTATTTTTCGTTTTATCGATTAAACCGATGCCAAACACGCCAATAAATTGCGTTGGCCAACTCACCTTCTTAATAATCCCCAATGCTAATGCTAAATTAAAGACTATTACATTGGATCAAACCATATAAATTCATGAGTGCATGGTGCTGCCACCTGGTGGGGCCGTACGACAATCCAGCTCGTTTCGTGCATTACAGTGCAGTGTTATTGGACTAGTGTGTGCCAAGAAAACCAGTGTTGCATGCAATCGCTAATACGTCTAATGCCTAAACCATTTGTAATTCAACCTAATTGACTGCGACCGTTGCTATTTGCATAAGTTAACTTTGTTCGAAAAATAAATTGCCCTTAAGAATAGTAGTAATTATGACACAGCAAATATATATGAACGTGCTACAGCGTCTGCCATGCAAATACTTATTTCAGCATTGATCGAGTGCAAAATTTTTGGGAAGAAATAAAACAGTTGTTCATCACGAACTGAAGAATGACATGGAAAACAGTGTTTAACCTGTGAATGTCGCAAAATTTGAAAAATACTTTACCCAGATCTTATTACCTTGGCAGGTGATTACCGATGGATACAAAAGCCCCATGTTGGGCCCCATGTTGTATAAAAGCCCATACGGCACTTTTATTGCTTATTATATTTTATTGATTGAAAAGTTCCTCACAAATTAATCCAAAATTTTTAAAAAGGCGATAATATTTGCGATAATATTTGCAGATATTTTGTATGAGTGAAACGGGTGTGATATGTTATGGGTCTCCCCTGTCCTATTACAGTGTATATATAGCTTGTAATGCACAAAATTATAGGTTGTGGCAAGGCTGATAACCTTGTTCAACAGCACAGTAAAAATATCTGTATTAGTTGTGAAAATTGAAACCCACCGAATGTGATCACCTATCATATCATCTTAATGACAAAATCATAAAATGTTATGACAAATTACATTATTTTACAAAAGTAAAATTTTATAATATTACCTTCCAACGAGCAATACTTACATGTGATTATGATTTACCAATGCTGTAATTGTTATTCATTGGAACTGCTGCATTTCCAAGTTATAGGTTGCCAATGAAATTTGCGAAGATCTTTATTGGCCATGAAGATCAAATTATAATTTTGTGTGGAGGTCAAGGTGGACGAGAGACTGTATTATTATGAGCAAATAACTAAATTTAACTTGATTGTTACATAAATTAGGGTTAAAATCTTGGCGCACTGAGGATGGCATCGGTAGACACGTAGAGCAAATACCTCAATTGCTCGACGCAACCCAAGCATGATGTTATTCATAAGCATCGACTTCGGCTTCGCCGCAGTTGCGCAATGTCTATCGACGAGTTAATAGGACTATGCCAAAATAGAATATGGAAGGAAGCGATTTATTTTTCGATGCTTATAATATGCTAATCGTGTCAAACGAACTGACTGGCTGGTGGCGCATACAAATTGCTACTTAAGCGCACACGTAAAAGTCTCTTGGCACTGAGAAAGTATTTGATGGCGATGGTTACAATTGCTCGTTCAGGGCCTGATATATAGTTGCATCTGAATGAAATATAGAATAATCGAATTGAGGATATATATTAGATTTCACATCGGTTGTTTGATTTGTTTCTGATTGTATTTTACATTTGTGATGCTGTACAGAAAGTGGCAATTCTTTTAAATGTAATTTGCTGTTAGATAGTTCTAGTGATGTTGCTGACCCCTTGAGGGAAGTCAAACTCTGTCCGAGCATCTCGACAAACGGAAGAAATTTCCGTTAAAAATGGGCCATTGTTTTGAATCGGACAGTTGGGCAACGCTGCCGTCTCGAAGCACGTAACGCACGGCATGGAATTTTTGAGTTTGCCGTACTTTCTTACCTGCAAAGACGCAGAGCGAGAGCCCGGGCGTGGACGCGCTGCGTGCGGCACCAGCGACGGGGAAATGCCGCCCGCGATGTTGCGCATGTCGCACGGGCATTTACTTCTTCCGCGTAAATCGGGATTTATGTACCCCTTACCGTGCTCATCGCTCAATGCGCCTGACTACTAGAACACCGAAATTGATTTCTATTATTTTGATTTGAAAGAAAGTCTCCGACTGACACGTTGAAAGTGTTTTGAATTCATGGACACATGCTGGAGGTTCTTCAACCAATCTGGGTGGTCCAGTTCTAAATGCAGAGAATGAAAATGAAACTCAAAATGCTCTACATGAAAACCAATAAGGTGAAATTCGCAAATTTCCTTTTCATTCAAGATCATTCGTTCGCTTCCAATATTCATATGGCATGTTGGCTAGTGAGTCCTTGCGAAGTTGTATTCATTATTGTATTCATTAATATTCATCGCATGGACTATGATACTAAAATAATAATTTGACGGCAATTCGGCACATTCAGGAAACGGTACTAAAATGTACGGCTTTCAAGTTCGATTGTGAATCTTATCGTCTCCCCTAACGTGTGCACCTGCAACGAAACCTTTAAAAATGTGCACGTACAGACTGTACATGTACGGCATCTTACAGTACTATACATGTGAAGACGCGTTTCTCGGCCTTGGTGTAGGTACCCAACGTAGTTATTGAACAAGGCTAAATAAACATTCAAGTTCTAAGCTCCACAATTTTAACGCAAAATATTTATTTGAGAGTGTATTTCTTTTTTTATAGTAAAAATACGTGCGTATTATTTTTGATATTATTCATTAATTTTTGTGCGGCAAATAAGTTTTAAAAAAATATTTGTAGCGGATAAAATTTATCTAGTATATAAATTTTAATACTTAATTTTCTTAATTCCTTCCTGAAAGAAAACAGGTCTCTCCAAATACATTTCGATTGGGTACTTATGCTGCCGAAGCATGTTTACTTGAAATCAAATTTTTTAATAAATGCTGTTGCGGTGCTGCCTTTGTTATTCCATAGATCGTACTGATTTTGAAAGCTAATCCGAAATACTGATTTATGACCTGTCGATAATAATGAATAAGTCTAACCGAAACTACGAGTGCATGTAAATAAACATGCCCACTCACAATGACTAATTACATTGGCACCATCTTTTGTCACACCAACGCTCAGGTCTAGGCAGAAAAATCAGACTATTGTCTGCTACTGCCACCCTGACACTAATATTAAATTGCACTCATGCGTATCAACTCATAAAATATTGCTGGAGAGTCTGCCTGAGGTGTGTGCTTGAAGGGGGAAGAGTGGTGACTGCTGGCTACCTTATTCCATCGTGGGAAACGCACCTGCACGTTTTTATAAAAACTCAATTCTAGGACCCACCTGAAAAACTGCAAATAAAGGCGTCTGAATTTAAGACTTCTGTAGCTTAAAGTGTTGTCACAAAAGACTCCTGCAACGGTATTGTTCAATTCGCCTACATTCGTGGATGGCAAAAGACGTCCATGCAAATACTGATACACATAAATGTTAAAAATAAAATTGGTGGGCCTGAGCTTTTTTTCGGTAGTTCGGCACATTAACACAAAATTAAGAGACGTTGTTTATTTATGACGTTCTTGCCAAAGTGACCATTCTCTTTGAATGTTAAAAATAAAATTAAATAATTAGGTAAAATTAAATAAGATAACTACATCGGCCACTCGCCTCCTTTTTCCCTGCAGCTTCGTACACGATTTATTTCCAAAAACGTTCGGATCGTTCTTGAACTGGATATTTGAGTGAGGACGGGCTTCTCCTCTTACACGACGACGCTTCGCTTTTTCTTGGAGATGAGTGTTTTTCCGAAAGAAAAAAGAAATATACATGTATGTGTGCATGTACAACCCCACCAGTCACGCCTGTGTAAGCAACCAAATTCCCCCATAAAAACTTTCTGACTTGAAATCTTGTAAGAGGCCCGCGAATAGGGGAATAAGAAAAACTCCACCCCCTCAATCAACAAGCAATTATAAGTACACACACTTGCGATTTGTAGACCCGGTCATCAATTTTGTGGTTATTCCAAATTTGGGCGCTTCATACTCACGTTTCATCACGAGAGCCCATCTGACATCTCATTGGTCGAGCTACTCGGGGCCATCATGCCGTTATTACTATTTTATTTTAAGGCAAGGTCAGCAATTTTTCTTACAGACTGTCAGAATTATATCAAATATCCCGGTTTTAGTGTAGAAATAATTTGAATATTTGAGAAAATATTAAATTTTAAACGGTTAATTCTATATTAAAGAGCTAGGGATCGAGACAGAATGTCGTCAGCTTTTTTGAAATCAAAAACTTACATAATTATTTCTTGGTTTGTGTTAGTCTCAAGAGGATAATTACATAGCCATGCGATGAAGTGCAATTGGCCTAAATGCCATCATGTGATGTATTCCGGGGGGCAAGCGTCATTCTATCATCAACGTTCAGAATGACATTTCAAGAAATTCTACCAATTCGGCGAGGGGAACTCCCTCGCCGAATTGGTAGAATTTCTTGGCGCGATAGTTGGCATTGGGACTTTTTGACATACGAGCGAACACCGGTACCTCCTACAGTACTGTATATCATGTTTTACGCTGAATCCCAATACTCATGTTTTGCACTGATCCTTCGGTCGAACATCTCAGGACGCAAAATCAGAGCAACGATCAGGACTTAAAGTTCAGCTTAAATTTAAAAATCTGGCTGACGACAATAATTTCTATACAAAAAGAAACAAAGTATAACTGTTTATCTTTCATTAAAGCGCCTGACAGAGCGTGTAAATCTGGTATTTTGTATTTCAAGTATTTGCCTGTCGACATGTGTGCCAGCACGACACTTGTGATATGTGTCAGCAAGCTATAAAATTGTTGGCAACGTACGAAGCAGTATTTTTCTACGCGAACTAAACTTCGATTGTCCTAGTACAATGGCATAGATAGACTGCTTCCTTCCACCAACAGCTAAATAATTGTACGACTTTCCATCTGATTTAGGCTCAGACACATTTCCTACTGGCCACCTTCTAATAGTGTGGTTCACCTATGCAGTATATCTTAGCCGGCGTTCACGAGCTTCCGTTAGAACAACTCCACGTTATAAATTTAAGATGCCTGCACTTGCAGTGAATGGGTAAGAACGTTTATGCGTGGATTTCGTGAGGCGGGGGTTGGAAAGAGACTTTTGGCGCGTTCGCCGGATTCGGGTTATTCCCTGAAGACGGAGTTGAGATCCGCACGCTCGTTGTTTACATGTTTCTATTCTGGTGCCACCGCGAGAGCTGTCGAAGCGAATTCAAATTATTGTTGGAAAGCGCGTCGTCGCGCATCTCGGTGACACGGCCGACCTCGAGATGGCTTCTGCAGTCGAGCCAACGACTTGCGAAGAATAGATCTCCCAAGGGTACTGGCTTCTTCCTCAGCATGTCCACATTCTCAACAGTAGCGCCAGAACTCCAATGGTCAAAAGCCGATGTCCACTGCCAAGCGAGATGTTTCCAAACAATCAGAGATTATCTTGAGTCTAAAATTCCTGGAAGAATGGCTGGAATAATTTAAAGAGTTGCCTGCCTTGTAACTATTTTGTGAAATTAAGTGAAATAGTTGATATTGTTAATCATTCCTGGTGGCGTTACTGTCGTTTTCTGTTATCCCATTTTGAAGCGTTTCAGCAAGCTCAGTTAGCCCACCGCTCTAATTCGTCCAAAAAATACAAACGAACGATATGCTGAGTCTGTGCATGATTTTATACACACCTAGGTATATGTACAAAGAATATGCAGAAACTAAAAATTTGTTTTTTAATTATAGCGAATTTATTATTACAAATGGATCTTTTCTCCTTCCTCTTCCGGTAACACGACCCTATTTCAAAAGATTATTCAACCTATATTCGAATTAATCAACCTTATTTTTGATTATGTTATCGACTTAAGTTTAGATAACGTCCAGTTACTTAATATAGCATATAATCAAGTAAATGGTCCTGAACTAATGTATTGCTCATTGGTGCAGTACATGGTACAATAAACTACATATAGTACTTACAAAATAACTTATTAATGGATTCATTATTTTCCTGCATGAAGCATGATTAATACAAATTCGTATTCGTAGGTTGAGCAAGAAAGGCAACTGAAAATGAAGCTAAACAAACAATGCCGTATTGAAGTCTCATTTAAAATTTTAATGAGACTGCAGTGGATAATTCAAAACTGCTTTCGTAGAGCCGCAAATATTTACAATTTTAAAATAGATTTATTAATGCAATAGATTAAGTTTTTTTCTACATTTCCACATTTGAGTTTAATCTTGTTAGGGAGAATATAAAATATATGTGTATGGGTACTACTGCAAGGGTGCTTGTTGGTTTCCTTGGAATCTTTGTCCCCTTACTGCGGGTGAGAAAATGATATACAGATTAAAAATAAGTATTCACATATATCACCACAATATTCACTCAAACTGACATTTACGAGTGTCACTCCTCACTATTTTTGAACACGGGTCAGTGAAATGTTAATATCTGGCTCATTCAGTTAGTCGTATTTTTTTTAAAGAATAAGTCAACCTAAAACTCTGAAAGGGCTGTGTGCCTCGGTGTCTTTATGAAGCTATTGCATTCATTTATTCTGTAGTTCATGTTATCAGTTTCCATTATATTTTATTGTAGCCATTGGGAGACCAATTAGTTATTGTCTGGTATCCAATCTCAAATGATGAAGCAATCAGATGATGCCGGTTGCCTTACGTTTACGTTTCTCCACTTGCCTACGTCCGATCAGGATTGAAGTTCTAATCGCATTGCAGCCCCCGACGAGTTTCAGGTAGATACCCGGACACAAAAAATAATAGAAAATGGTGTCAAATCTTGTCTGCCAACTGTACGTTTTTCGCGCTTGAATTTCAGTAACATACCGTTTTTGGTTTCGCAGGCACATAGCCCGTGTATCAAATGGCGTCACGGCGTCTTGGGAAAATTCCTGGTTCGCTGTTTCGGACATGTGATGAAAAAGTAACATATTCGAATACTTAATCGTTTCGTCCAAAGCACAAATTTGAATATTTTTATATACGCATTGTATTGCTTTTTGTGGTAGACAATAATTTAATTGTTTTTCATATTGTTAATTTTATTAATGTTGATTGTTAAAATAAATGAGAGGCAAAAATTCATGCGAAGTTTCATATTTGTCCTGCGGAACTACTGTTGGTTATTTTGTTTTAAATGACTAGGTAATGCCGTTTGTTTCGCGGGTTACGAATAAGTTCCGGTTACATTTGTCGAGAAATTCGTACCGGCCGATTAATATTTTGTTAAACGATTCAGATGTTGCCAGACTGTTAGTCTCCAGTTATGTACAGAAGTACGGCAGTACTACGTAGTTATATGTTGTCTGTAGCGCCAAGTCAGATCCGTCGGTTTAGAAACGAAACTTGCCGACGTCAATTATTTGAATAATCACCGCGAATAGAATGGTAGTATATAGATTTCTCTATCAAATCGAATTCTAGCACCTAATTGAGGGTAAATAGAGTGTGAAGGATAAACTGTGTACCGCTAAGGGGTTGTTGTGGTTGAAAATCAAGGGTACTAATGCAATATCCCACTGTCGATATTCAATTCAGTCAAATACATTTGTTTAAAAGAAGCTGCATATAATTTATGATGTCACTTTCAGATAACGTATTTACTAGGAATTTTTTTTAAAATAACCAATCAACTGTAGTCAATCGTACTACATGCGTTACGTCCCCCTCATGGTGCATTTTGTCCTCATGGTGCAAATTTGATTGAACAAGTTATTTTTTTTTATTCCTCCGCTGCCCTACAGGATTTTCCATTACCCTCGTGAGGGGCACATTTTCACCAGTACCCGGGATCGAATAATCGAGAACCCGCACCGGGAATCGAACCCGGGACCACCGAGTCACAGTAGGTCGGTCGCAATACCGACTAATTAACTACTACTGTGGAGACTGGTTAGTCTGAAAAACAGTTAAATTGTATTTGCTTGACACATCTATTTGAACTGTTGAAATCACGTAGTTGGGATGAATAAATGGTTGAATACACAGCAAACCCCAATGTCAACAATTTCGTTATGACGACGTCTAATCCATCCAGACGTTTAAAACGTCCAAAACAAATGTCTGTAAATACAGAGTGTACATTATTAGCATTCGACGTCACAGGGTATAAATTGTAAACGTCACTGTTTTCTGTGTTGAATGAAAATTAGACAATACACATTTTTACTCTATGAGAATGACGACATTGATATAATATAATGATAAAAATTTTAAAGCGTCATAGCGACTGAAGTGCTTACGAGTAGTTATCAGTTTCCATAATAGCCAAAGAAAAAGAAAGCTTAACGACAAACTTAAATTCGGAGCTCTATTCTCACTGTCACTGTCACTGTCAGATCCACATATAAAGACGAGGCGCTCTATTTGGAGAAGAGAAACAGCATGCCAATATAGAATAAGTGGTAACCAAATTACCGTTGCAAATATTTTATTACGTAACATTTAGCGAGAGCAAGGATGAATCCCGCGGAATTCAAATTGAGGGCCACATCAGGATCATACTGAATATGTTCGCTGATGATATAGTCAGTAAACCGGTGGTTACTTGCTGTCTCAATTTGCACCCTACTGGCCCTGTCGAAAGCTTCGCCGCCTCTGCACCTTTCGGCGGCGTTGAATTTGCATCTATTTATTATTTATTCGCTGTCAATTAGATGTCTGCCGAACTTGCTTCTCGCGTCTGCTCCTCGCTTCAACTGCAAAGCCGTGTTCAGTTGTTTGCGTCTTCGCCTCCGCAATCAGGACTTTCCGAAACTAGACTAGGTTTTTGGCGCTCGGTGAGGCATTGGTCGAAACCCCAACCATGGGATGCTTGAGAACACATTAGAAAAATTGTAATTGTTGATTTCAGTAACGCTCACTTAAATTGCACAAACAAATCTAATATCATTCAATAGTCGAATTTTTAAGTGTGTTCCATCTCAATTTTTTTATATGATTGTTCAGCATAGAATTTGAAAATGCTCTAAGAATACTTAAAACTGTTGTCTGATTTCAATAAAAAATATTTGAAAATGAAGATGCTACCTTCATCAATGTATCAGATGAAATAGAAAACTATTAAAAATAATTTGTGTGGCTTTAAAAAAATTAAAAGACAAATAAAATATTGAAAATTTAAACATTCAGAGCTTCGGTTGTTTCGCCGATTCCTGGGGGACGGGGGTGAAGAGACAGTTTGTCTGGGCGATCTCATCATGCAAGCATAAATACACACACACATACATTTAGCGGCCTCTTCAAAGCGACGCAACTCTTATTTTTCGATTTCCGAACGATTTGCTCGACAACACCACATATTGACCGAGTATCGATAGCGGGGGCTCCGCCGCGACCTTATCTTGTTCGGGCGTTCGTGTTTGCTCAAAGGTGTCTCAGACGCGGCAGACATCATAGAAAAAAAATTGACTCGACCATGTACCCCACCCCCTCCCAACCCATGCCTCATACTGGACTGGCCTCGTGTACATGTTCCCCAGAACTCAGAGCACCCACTTCAGCTGAATCAACTCCACAATCTCGTTGTGTACATGTCTATGTGAAAATCGAACATATATTGAAATGAAATCGAAAATAAGAGTGAAACAGCATATAAAATACAATATATAGCACCATTTTTGGCAGTTTGTATAGACAGATTAGGCTAAATTGTGAAAATTTAGATAATAAATCCCTTAATTGGTAGGGAATAATAAGAAAATGCTTGGACAATTCGAATAATTTGAATTTTGTTAAAAGTTTGTTCAAACAAATCTGAAATTAGTCAAACTATACTAAAACTTAATTATATTAGATGTGCAAATGAAACAAATTCAGCAAATAAGTCGTCAAGGAAAAATATATTAGTTTTCCTATCAGAATAACATCAGATAAATATATAATTTTTTTTAAAATCAAAAATCATAAATTAAGACAACTTTGTTAATCAATGTCTTTCATTGAACCATAAATCTGAACTCATAAGTTGAATGCACGGTAGTGTATAAAGATAATACCGTCATTTTTAAATTGCTGAATAAAAAAATATATATTAAACCTCTATATTTATATTTTGCATTCGCACCATTGTATTCGTTCCACACTTCGTCCATCTTAAATACTTTCATAAGCGGATATAGGCCTATACCTGTACGTAGCGTAACAGGTGTTTCATCAATCTACTCTGGAAAGGAAATGTAGGTTTTCCTCGTGATTGGTTCGAAGCTGACGCAGACCTCTGCACCTATTACGAGAACAATATAGTAATGGCCGATTAATATGTGTCGGTTATTGTAGGTGCGTGAGACACGGTGTATAACCTGTAGAGGTGCGAATGGTGATCTACAAAGCGTAAACCATTCGCACGATAGCGCACGGACACGGCGGGCTCGTAGATTAGAAATTTGTTTATATGCCTGCGTCTACTTGATAGATACATGTACAGGATATATACGAGAATAAACCCGACTTTTCATGGAAAAGTGATTGCGTTGCCGACGCCACAAAATGATACGATTTTTGCCTTTGTTTAAACATCAATTACAAGCTTCACGCCTCTGGTCGGTCACGCAAAAAGCCTTTTACTCTTATGTGCATAACCTATTCCATATATTTACATGCATGTAGTCGTCTGTAACGAAAAAACCTCAATTGTTCACGACTGGGACATGACAAATATCTACGTGGAATTATTAATTAATCACAATTTTCTAGGAATGCGGAAACGCGGATCTCGGTTCACATCAGTCTTGATGTGAATAACTATAACGCTGTATTTAGTTAGTTTTTGTTGCAGCAATATTTAACGCGCAATGATAAAAGTGAATTAAATTGTGTTTTGTTTTTGGAAAACTGCAAATTTAATGACAATAATATTTAACTTGAAATGATTTTTTTATATTGTAGTTTATAAACATTATACCTACAGGTAAAGTACCTACAGGTTGTACATTAAAATGCACGTCGATAGCATGAAGAGATAAATTCGTAGTGCAAATGTAAAAACACAACAACAAAAACATAGAATTGTAAATAAGTTTATCGGCATACTCTGTAATCCAAAGATTCTCCAACATTCATTTGTTGTTCATAAACAAGCACATATATCTCGAGCCTGCATGCTTATAAAATTACCAACTGTTAATTTAGGAAGCTGGAATAAATTGTGAATATGCCTATTTTTGGCGAAAACATGCAAGTGCCCTGAGGTTCTGTGTGATAAACAATTTTTTTTGCTCGGCAGATGGACGGCCTTCTGTTGGCCATTATGTTACCAGTTACCACGCTTTCCCTACATGGAACCGACCGATTGAAACCTCGTGTCAGACACTGAATTTGTAAGCCCAGACAGCACCACGTCATAACCGCTATTCTGGAACTTGTAAAAATTGGCGAAGTTGTGGTCTCGAAACGGGGAAATCGCTTACGATATGATATGCACGTCCCCTTCTGGCCAATTTCCTACCCAAACGGGTTTAATCTGGCTTTACCGATCTCGTTCAACGATCCACCCTCAAATCGGTGGTTCATCCCCTACGTACGGTTCTGCACTGGACTTTCCCCTCCGTATCCGTATCGAATCCGCAACACGTGCTCGAACCACAGAAGGGAACCTCACGCGGCTGACCCCGAAAATCCCCGCTTTGTAAAAATTATATTCATAATAGCCGAATGCATCATCGTGTTTGGGCGTTAATCATGAGAATACAAGATTGCCCTTCAATCATGTTCATTGATTACGAGAGTACGCCGTAATTCACACCAGTCTAATTAGCGACCGTAGGCGCTAATTATTGTAAATTGTCTTTTGTTAATATTACATAGCATATTATCAATTAACGCTAGTAAATTAAAGAAAACGACGAAATATTTTATTTTCCTCCCGAGTCCTTCTATCCTTGCGATTGCAAACGTAGACCACGAGCGCATGTAAAAAGAATGTCATTAGTTTTTATGGCGATTTCCCAAAATATAACTAAAAAATACTACAAAGAAGATCTATTATTTGCAACCTAACATATGATAAATGAGCTTTTAAATTTAAAAGGGCAAATTGTCTTTTGTTAATATTACATAGCATATTATCAATTAACGCTAGTAAATTAAAGAAAACGACGAAATATTTTA
>JAQGBY010001303.1:0-30609 GCA_034698785.1 Mycogona germanica
GTTTTTTTTAATAAAAAAAAAAAAAAAAAAAAAAAAACAGTTGTTCGTTTACATTATGTGACGCGAAATTGTAAGGTCCCCACATTGCATCTGCAATATTTGGGGGTCCACCGAACGTAGTTGCACAAACCTTTGTCTGTAACATCAGGAACAGCCATCATAACACTGCTTCCTTTATCTTTGTTATTCAATTAATATAACAATTCGTTGTATTATGTTGAGTCATGACCAATATTTTCTGTAGAATCCCCAATTTGATTGGGTTTGGGTTTTGGTATTTTATTGGTATTTGGCATCGTCACAGTTGATAAAGGAGTAGCCATGTTCCGTGATGTCACAGTGTTATCATAAATGTATTGAATAAATCATTTCAGGGCATATACAATATAATATTGTATGCAGGATTAGTAGGCACCTTGATTTTTAAGTCGTCTCAATTTGGAGTGCCGATATATTTCAATACCGGTGTCGTGCTCCAGAGATGACCGAAATTTGGGCCGCGTTCCTCCCCGTGTACGTGCAGCCCTCCCCCTCCAAAAAAAGATACCCCATCGTCATCTCTTCCACTCCCCACCCCCACGTAAGTACATCTCGGACGAGAGCCGCATTGCCCGACGCGACCACCGACTGCTCGCCGATCGTAGCCATGGCAACCCGCCTCGTTTCGTTCGTTCCTCGCTCTCTCTTTCTCTCTCTCTCTCTCCATCTCATCGCCACAGCCCACGAATCCACCGCGCGGCGCCACCGTCGTTCCGGCGCCGCACGCGTCACGCAGACATCCGTGGCACTCGTCGAACGGATGGCATCCGGTTCGGAGGACACACTCGCGTGTGTTCCACATGCGCGGCACACGTGACAGAAGCTATTGGCTCGCCGGTGCTTCAACCGCCTCCACAAATCGGAATTGATTCCTGACGCTCTTTCTCTCTCTCGAAGCGATCGTTAAACTAGAACAGTCAATGAAAATGTCATCGCTACCGACGTCTATTGTGATGTCGGGCTGCGTTTGTTCATCGAAATCAGCGATCACGGAATACGTCGGTGACTGATAATTACGGTTCTCGGTTTCAAACTCGTTGCCACGAAACGTCGGCTATTGATACAGTTTTTCAATCGATCTCGACTATTTTGTGATTACCGGCTGTTTCCTATCCTCATCATCAGCAGCAACTGGGAAATCCAGAATCCCGAATTCTCCGCCAATTTGAGCCACCCGCTAATTAATATATCCACCCCCGTGAAACGAGTGAGCGCGTCATTATCGGTGCACCGACGTCAAATAATGCGAACGGGTGGAATCCAATCTTTTGGTCACGACATGGCCGACCCTTCACCGCGATCCATCGCGGGCCGCCCCATTAACGGATGCTTCCATTGAATAAACAACCACAAATGAGTTTCATTTTTCCGGCTTGGCCATTACGCGTATTCCGTGCTCGTCGGAGTGTTGACACAACCCACGGTGTCCCTCGGCCTGATCCCAGTTCCCCACCAAATTGTGTCCCGGGTGCTGTCGTTGCCGCAGGTGAGTTCGTCGCCACGGTCAGTCCAATTTCACCTGAGAAACACGACTCCGCCTCGATCTTGGAATCCTGACATCTCTCGGAAGGAAGACATTTTCTTCGACCGAACGTCTCAAGTTTTCCACGCCTGACTCCTCCAGCGCCATGATGATGGATACCAGCCCCGGTTCGGTGGACTCGGCCAGCGAGGAGAACCACGGCTCCAGCGTGTTCCGTATCCCCGTCTACGAGGCGGATCTGCTCAAGCAGTCCCTGCAGCAGGTGCAGGACCAGCAGCAGCAGCAGCAGCAGGGTGGCGGCGGCTCGCCCGGCAGCGAGGCGTGCCAGCAACAGCAACTGCTGATGCAGCACCACCACCACCATCACCGGCACTCGCTGCACCATCACCGGCATCGGCACTCGCGCTACGGCTTCCTCAAGCACCGCGTCAACGGTCGCGTCAACGTCGGGCAGTCGGTCATCAGTATCTGCCGGCGCTGCGTCCACTACCTGGTGGAGGCCTGGACCGGGGTCAGATCCGACAAAGGTAGGATGACCTCTCTAACGTCCAATCCCAATTACAAAACCCAATCACGAACAATCAGCTTTCCCCAAGATCCTCCTCTTCCAGAGCTGGCTCTGGAGCAGTGATCGCTTGAAGAAAGGTTGCGTTCAACTTTTAATTCAGTTTGATCATCTGGTCAGTCAAGAATAATTCAGTAGTATCAAAGTTTATCGAGTCTAATCCTATTTTTGAAAGTCTATCCTTCGGGTTACGTTAGATAGGTTTTATTGTCTTCGGCGCGTTGCGTCGATTTCGTAATTCATGACGTCATCTTGACAGCGTGTGACATGGAATCGTAAATTGATGCGTCTTGTCTGTCTGTCGAGTGGATGTATTTATAGTCTCGAGAGGGTGCGGATGTTCTCTGCGCCGATATTGGGGGAGGGGGCTCTTAAAATGTCGATCGAATTCTCTTTCGTGTCACGCTATTGATTTTATATTTCGGTTCTATTTCATTTTCTTCACATCAGCGCGTTTTCGTGCAACTTGCCAGCTGCCTTCTTCCACATTGTGTTCTCTGTATTTGGTGGTGGGGGGGCGTTTGGTTATCGAGAATGTATAAATTTATTGGGGGCGACGGTGGGAGGTGGGGGGTGGGGAGAGTATTTGTCTTCATCGTTCACGATTCGATAGTCGTAAATGTGGGGGCAATTTTTCGGTTTCTTGGAAGGTCGGTTTGGAAAACGCCACCTGGTGCTCGAATTGAAATGTCAACCGCGTCGTTCGTCGAACGATTCCATTTAGACATTTCTGGTGAAGTTATGATAATGTGGTTTATCTATGAAGGTGATATATCACCATTGTTTGAATCCGACAGAATTATATTTTGACATACATCGATCTGTACAAGCAGAGTTTGAAGTTCGTCTGGACCAAATTGAATCGGATGAAAAGAGATTCTAAAAATACTATTAAATCGTCTGTGTTAAAACACTGTAATTGTATATCTCGAGTAATACGCAAAATCCTGATCTGAAATAAGTTGCACTCGACTACAAATTTTTAGATCTATGTACAGCTCAAATTATTTTATTCAATTTATTTAAGCCGTTCGCAAGTAAACATCCAAACAGATTAAAGGAAAAAAATTAAAAGGGGACATTCATGATTATAATATATGTATTGATCGTTTTATTTGTAACTGTATAATCCGATTCCGGGATATTTATCATGAAATTTCAATCCAGCGTAGTGCTTTGACTCCTGCCAAGTCGCACTGCGTACATTAAGGTTCTCGTTCCTCAAGTTCTTTCTGGCTTAATCTTGATGCAGCAAGCAGCAGCACCAGCATACGTCTTGATGTGGCTGGTCTTTGATTCAGCCGCGTTACGTTACGTCTATTCCAATTCATGAGCTGGTGGATCGATCCCACCAATTAGGTTCCATCACGCTCTTCGCTTCCTCCAAATCCAGCTGTCTCCATCGAGATTGATGGAAGCGCGCCACGAATATTGAAAATCCTGGAATCCCGGTTCTCAATTAGTTGAGATACGCGATCAATTCTGGGACGGATATATATCAGCTATCAGCTTCACTGCATATTAGTGTTATGGCTTCGACGAAAACCGCTCTTAGCGCTCACATCTCCTCACCAAAAAAAAATGCTCGAGCGACTGTCGCTGCGATAGGACGAAAGCGGCTCACCCGTTTCTGCTTTTTTCTCATATGGCAACCTCAACAGTTGTCAAAAGCCATTTTGTTGTGTCGTTTCTCCTGAATTTCACAGGAGGATAGATGCACTAACAAGTCGGTTAAAAAGTGACGTCGAAGGATTGCTGAACACGATCGAAGGACAGTCAAATAGTAAGTCTGTACTGGACCAGGAAATCGAGCCAGACTTCACTCTGGAAGCCGGGTTGATGATGCAGCAACTGTCCTACTTTATTCACACTTTCCTGACATTTTCCTGGGTTAAAGTTGAGGTCAGCAGAAAAAAGAGGAATACCATGTGTTAAGCGGATGGATGTGGTTAAGCGAGAGTTCAGTACTCGATCACCAACATTCAACAACACCAACAACCAGAGGTCTCAACGGCTGGACGTCACCAAACACACACACAAACAGACTGAGCTAATCAAATCTTTAACCGTCTTGCATCAAAAACAGTTTTGCTGTAGACCATGAAAGACGATACGGGGAAATTTCGAGTAGCCAAAAACGGTTAGGGCTCCCAAAATGTGACGAGTGTAGCGACGGACGCAATATCGCTTAAAGTGGGGAGCCACCACCACCACCAACACCAGCCCTGCGGAGGTAGTTCAACACCAGCTTTGAATCTGTCATATTTTTTCTCTCTCTCTCTCCAACTTGGCCATCTCGACTAATTAATGAGTCATGAAAAGATCGTTACGCGTATGCCTGGGCATGTTCCAGTTCCTCCGCTGTCGTCCGGGCACTTGCTGGGGCTGGGGCTGGTGCTGGGGCTGGGGCTGGTGCAGCCGAGAATTTTGTCGACAAGTGCGGACGGAAAAGCTTTTCTCGAACGTCAACAACGTCGGCAATCGGCGAAGAGAGCACTTTGCCAGTTAATGGCGTCTCACTCGGCTAACACCCCACACATCCTTCATCGCCCCCAGGGTGTGTGTTGATCTTTTAAGAGGAGTATCGCACTCATTTCCACGAAATTGTCTTTACCGCGTAAGCGAATTATCATAACTCGAATTTCGTCGAGACTACCGTACAACTAACCACCACCTACTTGTCTAAAAAGAAAAAAATAAGAGCGCGGATCGATTCACTGTGAAGTTGAAATTACATGTTTAACTGGAAACTGACTCGTTATTCACACTTTTTATTTAAAAATTCGTGTGAAGGCTTACCATGATCGCTACATCAAAACCAGGTCGTCAGAATGCTTAAATAAAAAACGGGTCTGCTTTGTATTGGTGAGACAACGTCGACTTGCCGAGACAGTACCAGTGTCATGTAATGAGCGATCGTTGAAAGTCAGCGATTAGACATTTAGATTTTTTGGTGATTTTTATATTTGGGAATTCGCTGGAGGCGCCAACTAATGACATTTGTGACATATGTTCAGAAGTCTATGCAATTTCCAAATATTGAGCACGTCTTCCCAAATATAATCTTTAACCTATATTAGTCGATGTGTCTAAGCACTGACTGAGGTCTGTTTCCGTTACACAATTCCGTTGCAAATGTTTTTGTGCATGCACCCCTTCGGGTGAGACGTTGTTACGTCAAATTGCATAAATAGAATTTGACATGGCAAGTCAATTTGGTAGCTAGCACGTCGAATTGCTGTTCTTGGGATCGCGGGTTCAATTCCCGGCCGAGACCACCGGAATTTTTCGAACGAGAGGAATGTCTTCGTGCGCATTCCTTCTAAATGAATGGATGCAAATCGTTGAACATGTGTTTCGTAAAATCCTTAACCAGGTATGAAGTCTAGGCTAGGAAAATTGCAAGACCGCCCCATTCAGAGGGGTTTTGAGGTGTTAACAAGCATTTCATCAACTGGTGTATAAATATTTCTTAATACAGCTGTACAACTTGAGTGACTTTTCTGGACAAATCGCTGTTTGTACCAAGAAAAAAGTGTTGTCTGCTGTTGGTGTCTTCAATGACTCGTCTCTCGCGAGGACGAAAAAAAATATACTGTAGTTTTATTTGCGAGCGACCGTTTTGAATAGCTTTCGAAATGAGATGTCCTCGTCCTGGTCTCGATATTGCGAACGCAACCCCAAAATGCGCAGACCACGGGCAATGCAATGCGCATCGGTGTATGTCTTTCCCTTTCCTCCAACTAAATGCTTATCGCTCCATCTCTATCTATCTATCTCCCTTTCTATGATTCGCTCAATTGCGCGTTCCATTTTTCAGACTCGCTCTCGATCCTGTCTTGCAGTCAATCACACGAGACGTGGATGTGGTGGCCACCCTCCATGCCATCCGACCAGAAATGAAAAAGAGCTGCGGCCATCGTCAAACACATTGTGGCCCTACCCCGGTGCAAACCAATATGAGGGCTGCCTGTCTGACGGAATAGAAATGACGCATTAGTCACGATTTGGTGCGCCCCTGCGTCCATCCGTCAAACCGCACGACATTTTATTCCTCTACAGCTTCAACTCAACCTCCCCCCTCCTGAGTCCACGATTTTTACCATCTTCGAACGCCATCTAGCGAACAATGTCGTGCGCGTTCCTCGGGTTATTTGGTACGACTGGACGAGTTCGAGCCCCGAACTGGATCCAGATAGTGGACATCTGGGTTCATCGCAACATTGACGCTTGATGTCGAAAAAATACGAGACGATAATCTAAAAAAAAATGGAAAGACCATGAATCGATTAGGAATATGTGAAAGTCGAACTTTTTTTACTGACCGAGTTCAGTGTTAGCAAATGGGGCTTCTCTATCTTTCACCATCTTTGTCGTCACGTCTTTGGCGTCGTGGTCTTCTGAGGAACGAGCAGTCACTCGGCAAGTTTTATTTTATTCATCGGCTCACTTTTCTGGAGAGGGAGGAGGGAGACCATCCCCCGCCTTCGTCCTTCTCCTCCTCCTGGTCCATCACCATGTTACCCGCTGCAATGATGATCTCAAAACTGACCGCATTTATCGGACGATTATACGATTGTAAATGGGTGGACTTAACCGGTTATCCGAACTACCGGAAACATGTCCCACAATTGCTGCAACGTGCCATCATTGTCAACAATGCAGCGCTCGTTTCCTGACGTGTGGCCCGACCCTGACTACGAGGTTGGCAATTGTCCAACGAGGAACTCTTGAGAGCTTCCTCTTCAATGCATCACTCACTCAAAGCATACATGGTGCGTTGTATCACCATTTTTTTTTCTTCCGTATTCAATTTACGACTTTTGCACACTCTGTTGCGTCATTCTTCTGTTTGGAACGTCGCCATTTTTGTTCGACTCAAAAACTCTCTCTTTTTGACACCTTTTAAACAGTGAGGTGTCACTCATTTGACAGCGCGCATTTACAGAGTGTACACGCACCCATCAATCGTCAGTCGGATCCGGTTCGCAATTACGTGTGTCGCATGACACGGATGAACTGGGTGGTGGGTGGAGATGTCACTGCCCCTTACCTGTGACGTCATATCGGTGCCAACAGGTGTTGTGATAATTGACTCTTTAAGGTCAAGTGTCGGTTCTTAGCCTCCATTTTTTCTTGGTTCTATTCGTCGCTGCTGGTGGCACTTTCGCAGGTCGACAATTTTGAATTTGGGTATCAGAAAACGGTTGCAGTTTTCTTCTGACATTTTTGCAACACAGACAGGTATCTTACGCGTTTAGTTTCTTGAGTTCTTTTCTGTTCATTCCAATTTATCTTCTGAGAAATGCGATGACTCGCATTGTGTGTGTCGTTATGAAGAAGAGCACGAAGTCGCTTTACCTATTTTGCCAAAACGATTTTCAAACAATGCGAAAGTGTATATATGTATTTGACTGGTGACGACATTTGCGCCGCGCATAGACAACAATTGGTTGTCATGACGACACGGAGGAAACGTGATGAACTTTCGCCCGCCAACATTCCCTGATACTGCGGCAACATTGAAAATAGACATAAAAACACCCAACATTGGAAAGGTAGACTCTTCATGGACAAGTGCATTCGGCACACGGGAACATTCTTCTAAAAAGAATTGCTCGAAAAATTCAGACCGATTCGTACAGTACATAAAGTACAGTAGTTTCGTTTTGTAATGTTTTCAGTGCGTTCCAAATAAACGGAACCACTAACACATTTAATCAAATATTCTGAAATAATTTATCAAATCGCACGAAAGAAAAATTGACAATAGAGTAACATAGAGACAAAAACAAATTTCACTGTAGTGTAACAATAATATTACTTCAAAATTTCCTGTACAAAATATTTTAAAGTGGCAGGTCTTGATCACGAACGAAATACCAGCCCCCCCACCCCATTTTTATCGATACCTGTGAGATTTCAGTGATTTATAATTTAATGGTTGGCTCTTAAAGGCGTAGGCCTGTGAATTCTCCAGCGCTTTCATGCATTTCGCAGACTTACTTTTTGGCTAAGTGAATTGCCTTGCTTTACTTCTTCCTCATTAAACTTAGATGTTTCCAGACAAGTACCAGTATGTTTGTAATTGAATCTGTTCCGAAGGAATTAGCAAATTACAACCACGTTATTTATTCAACAGATCCGCGTACATAAATTTTTTCTCACGAACGAATATTTTTTTAAAAAAATTAGCTATTTTCGCGTTCGTATTTATTTGGTGGTTTTTAGAATCCTCCGGGCAGTTTTACTCTGCATTTTATATCAACAACAAACAGTTGCAAACTTTGTTATTGAAATATTAAAATAACACAATGTTACTATGAATTTGTGTTAATTTAAAACAGACGCTGTACAGTGTGGTCCAATAAATTGTAAACCAAAATATATTTTATTACATATTTTCAAATTGTTAACTGATTCTCTTGAAACTGGGTACGGATATTAATCAATATATTGTTATTTCGTCCCCAGAGTTTAGGCGACGCAGACATGGTAAATTAAATTTGGGCATTCCAAATAATTTTGTAGATCAAATTTGTATGTAAATTTTTGACGGGTCAAGTTAGAGTTAATTATAATCGATTAATTGTTGTGTGTAGGGCAGGTTTTTAATCAGTTGGAGCTGGGGCGTGTTCAAGGCGCGGTCACCGATCTCGACGACCGTCGCGGAGGTATTAACGTGAGAGGGCCTTCCGGCCTCATACGAGGTTGTTCCTGTACTGAGCTTGCACTCACTTTGCCTGTCATTAGTCTATCTCGTTTCCAATATTGCTCGATTAAATGCATTCTGTAGGCCGATAGGCGTGTAGAATCGGTCGGTGCATATCCAATTTGGTTTCGGGATTCTTTTTCTTCACGGTTGGTGGATGCGCATATTTCACTCCACTGTCAGCTACATGAATTTACCTCTGAGGGAATGGTATCATGTGTTGTGGGGCTACATATCGAAACTCTCGTATAAATAGACCGAGACTGGAGTTTTTTTTATCTAAACAAATAGATGGATGTGGATTATGCACTAAAATACTGCTCGCGATCAAGAACCGAACCAACTAAAGTCATAGTAGACTTCAGTAGCAAAAAAGACAGCAAAAGTACGACTAAATTCTAAATGTTCTGAAAGACGAAATGGAAGTTGATGTCCTATCTCTATTATTTTTGTTCTGAATAGCATCTAATTTGGAATTCTATTGAAACCTGAATTTAATTTCTGTGTCTACCTAAATCATATACTGTATTTAATCCGATGTGAACCAATTTATTGATAAATCTGTTGAGCCGAATCGCTGTTTTTCCAATATTAGTGTCTTAGTATCTTTAACGTGTACCTGAAATCTTGGGGCCCTTGCAAATTATCTTCTCCATCATTTTTTTGGTAAAGTCTTACTTTTGATTATTGGCAATTACAATGAGTGTTGTTCTTCATAGATGCACTCAATTAATGGCTACAAACTAGTCCTAACTTCCACTCTGTCTCGAGTATTTGCATTTCCTTTTTAGTGTCCTGCTTCGTGGTACCCAATGCCTGATCACCGATCAGCAAATTGAATTAATCGTGAATGTCGAACGAATATTTCCCCGGTGGGTACAGGGTGTGATTTTCTACGCATCCATTTCCCCATGGATCCATGGCCGAGCTAATGTTCTACCTACCACCTGCAATCACATCCCAATTGCTTCTTCCACTCGATTCCAGTTGACCTCGATATCGGCATCATACGTATCCTGAGACCTAAGACCTAAAACATCTTCTGCACTGGTGAAATCAAAATCTTAACTTTGAAGATATTTTGTGTTGTCCCGAATACCGAGACAAAATTTGATTTCAGATTAAAATTGTGTGTTTATCTCTTCTACAGGCATGTGTGCAGACTCGCTTTTGAAGTTCTCATATCTGGATTAGGGTTTCAATAGGATATTCATATTTTTGCGCGCGTCATTTACTAGTGTATAGAGATAAGAGAGCTGTAGTGGATGAGTTTCTATTTAGATTCGCGTGTTTTCTATGCTCGAACCCCCCGAATTAATGCGGCGGCTCTCATTCTAGTACAACGAGAACCCAAACATTGGTCGCCAACTCTAAACAGACATCTGGTCGTCGGTTACCATGACGACCCCCCGACGCGCATCTCGACATTTCCATCGCCTCCAATCATTACACTGTTAAACAAGTTTGCTCTCCGATCAGATTGTACACCGTGATTGATTTCGCCATCTGTGTAAATACATGTACAGAGTACACCGTATTTCGTCGATGTTTACTTCAACCCCAGGCAACTTAAATCAAATCGCCTGTGGTCACTCGCTTTATCTTTGCATTGTTTTGCTCATTTTATTATATTTTAACGTAGAAGTACGTCTTTCTCCGTGACACGAATGCACTTCACGAAAACAGGGTGCTACTTTACCAGTCGTCACGACTCAGTTGTTTGATGGACAGACTTGGTGCGACTGTCCTGAATTTGATTCCCGGCACTGGTCACCTTATTTTAGTACGGACTAGGGTTGTAAGGGTACAGAGTACTCATTTTCAGATCTCGTATCTATGGAGTCGTTCGTCGATGTTATCCGTGAAGGCTCACCGTTTCTGCTGATCCTGCGATATTTTTATTTAGATTTGAAAATCGAAGGGGGGCCTAATTCATTTGTTGCTGACTCGGCACTAAAACTTGAGCCCTTTATGGGGGGCGGCCACTGTGGGGGCATTGCTTTCAACATTGTTCCTCTTGGGTATACCATGTATAGAACTTACGGGAATATTCAAAACTAATCCGACGAAATGAGTGGAAAATACGAGATTGATGGGACCTACGCGTACATTTTTATTGGCCCATAAACCAAATTTGCCTTCGTATTACGTCAGCTGAACGAGCTCAAGAAAGGACACTTACTATGAGTGCCATAGATTTTATTATTTGGGAAATCCACAAACTGTTCAATATTTTATGAACGTTGTCGCAACAAAATTTGCCATTTTCAAAAGCGTTACTCCTGCTAGTTTGTTCGTTTGGGAATAGCTAAAATCGCCGAATTCAGTCAGTCTGTTTAGAATTCTGTTATCCAGTCGAGACTATTTTATTAATGGAGCGGCGAACAGCGTAATGCCCGGATCGATCAATTGTCCAGACTAGTTTTCGGACAATTTCTGGCCAGCCATGCGGACATCCTGTCCAGTAACTGTAACGGGGGAAAACGAGTGTCAGGGCGAGGCTCAATTCCGGAACGCTCTCATGCAACCATTATCCGATTTGCTTTTTACTTGTCCGATTTGTTCGTATGTCTAGTACCATAAACATTTCGAAACTAGCAGCTGACATTTACAGTAAGCACATTGAAGTTTTCGTTTTATATGAAATGGACATTTTTTACACTACTACTCATGAAAAGTTTCAATGTTGCAACGATACAAATTTGTATAACCATAAAACGAGAAATAGTGATACGCGATATAATTCGAAATGTATTAAACTATCGATAGTTCGATCGTACGTGGAAGCGTGGTTTTCGGGAGTTATTTTATTAGTTCACACAATCATCTTTGCTTTTGTGACGCCATTACCCACACTCCCACCACTTGACTCAACTATTTATATACATTCAAACCTCCCACCTCTCAGTTATCCCTAAATGCCGATAGATGGCGACACATGTCCGCATTTACAATTGTCCCAGCCATGCATAATGTGGCCGCGACATGCTAGAAATTGTAACTCGCCGGTGTCCATAGACGAAGTGTTATTTTTGTCGATTAAATTCGTATCAGATTAACGCAGCAACACAAAGAACTGAATTAAGTGTTTCGGTGTAGTTCGGTGTACATTCAGTGTAAATTTCACTTCCCTGTGTTACGCCGTTGATGAGCTATTGAAGTAAACCACGAAAAAGAACAACTGTGTTTTATAGTTTTTGATATCGGTGCCTATTTTTTTAATGAGTGAATTGCAGTGTATTTCAATACATTTACCAATATTAAATTTAATTAATACTGTATATATATATAATTAGCATAACGAAAAGGTAAATTCAGAAAATGAATAAATTCTTTGAACTGTGCGTTTTATTTATGTCCTTAAAACCATCGAGATGTCTCTAATACCGAGATAAAATCCAGTTTCAAGTGGCACGGACACTTCAAATGTGAGACGATTTCTAATCAGTTTAGGACCTCTCGAAAGATAGAAAAATGTCTTAATTTTAATATTTCCTTTTTTGCAGTGTACGCTCAAGTACCACGACGTGTTGAGTAAGGTCACCGTGAGATCAAGTTGGGTTGGGGTAGGGTCGGGGGGCAAAGAGAGGATGGAGGAAGGGTTAGGTGAGCCGGACGCCAAAAGGGAAATGAGTGTGTGGGCCTAATCCAAACGAATGCCGCTCTCTAGAAATCATCCATCTTGTGTGGTTGCCTAGCAACCCGTCAGCGCGTCATCGTGCCCTGACTTTCTTGGCGCGAGCCGTAGCCACCCGCAAACACTTGTGACGGGGTTGGTAAATATAGAAAATAGGCCTAAGTAGTTTTTGGTGTGTGTTGGACGAAATTCCACCAGGGTGTCAACGTATGTCCTCCTGGCGCTGATCCGATGATGACGTAGACACACTGTGACGCCGCCGCACGGTTCACTTCGACAACCGACGTGGTAATTGGGTCGTACGTGATAATCCGCCACCCACGTCATTGACAGAACTGTCACGTCACGATGGTCAGGCAATTTCAATTGAATTACAATGCAGTGTCTTGGGCCTTCTAATCACGTAGGTCTCCCCGTAGCCTCTCATAAGGGGTTCCTGTACGAGCTGCCCCTTATGATCAGGCAATCACTGAAATCTCTCTACAAATACTGTCCTGTTTCGTTCGTGTGAAATCGTAAGTTACTTACGAGATTATTACGAAGTTCGGTCCTGATAGTAATGACGTTGTTAGCTGGTTCTATTTTCTCGTATTTTCTATTCACAAATTAAGACATCTTGGCGTTGATAGACGGCAATGACGAGTATTCTCTGGTGACATTCCACAAAATCAGTTTGCCTATTGTTGTACAACCGCCCACACCAAATACGCCATCTAATGATAAATCGTAAACCACATTGGCTCATTTTTAAATATACTTTCTCATTTAAGAAATTTCAGTTTTTCATATTTTTATCTCTTGGAGTTTCGGATGAAAACGTAAATGAGAAACATACATTTCTGTTGTCCGGAGTGATCCACGTTTGTCTTGATCTTGCTGATGGCTGCTAGATGTCTGTCTTTCGGATAAACATTAACTTCTTTATGCCGATGCCCTTGCAGTTCCACCAGCAGCTGACCATTTAGCCACCTTCAGCTTCTTTATACATGTACTCGGGTATTACGGAAAACCAATCATCAATCTAATATTCGACGAAGGATCTATTAGAGCGTGTGCTCTTTGGCCCCCGACCGTTAATTCACGGGTGGCCAGCAAATTATGAGTCGGCTGCTGCTCCTCAATTGCTTTTCTGGGACTCATCTCTCGCTCTCCCTCTCGCCTTTGGATCGGAACCGGATTTTCTGATGCCAAGAAAACGCGTCACATACAGAGTACCTACCTGTATATTTATTTTAAAAACTCATCTAAGATCTGACACAGAATTAGTTATTTTTTGGCCCGCAATAGAAATGAACCACCGCCAGTTTATGGGTAATTATTTCAACTAAGAACTTTGAAATATATTATCATTGATCACAAATTTCCAATATATTAGGAAACGTCGATATTCGTGCTTGGCCATTCCAGTCAGGTTATTACAATTACAATATGTACCCACAAGCAGCCCCTTATGGGGCCTATGGCGTGGGTCAAATGACCAGTTAAGGACAACGGTGTGGTTGTCCTAACCTAACAGGCTCTTGACTTGAGACTCATTTAGGCTATTCCACTGTCGACACACTCTGGGGAAATAGGAGTTGAAGTACGAGTCACATCTACAATGCAGCTCCTGAACCATTCTAATATGTCCCGCTCTTCTACACCTAGTAGGAGCCAGTCTCACAATCTCCCCAATTTTCACATTACAATCCCCGTTCAGAATATGAGCCAGAATTGTTGGTCGCATTAATCCAGACATAGATGGCTTCATAACAAACGAATTTGAAGGAGATACTGATTTAAATAGTCCCCGTTCCTAAAAATCCGGTTCCCAGTTTATGGCTGGTCCATCTGGACTGTAGCAATAAATTCCGCCGTATCTAGCAGCCAACGCAACCCCCCCGATTCGAATTGGTGCACGCACCGTTCGGTGAGATGCCGGCTAGAGTGCTGCCCTCTGGCGGCGATGGCTTTGTTTCACCAATAGGGATGGAGGATGCGAAAAAAAATACAGCAGTTGGACGTGACTTTTCTCTGTTAGTCTTCAAAAGGTTCGAATTATTTTCCATTTAGCTAGTGGCGCAGCAGAAAGACGTGATCTGAATAGGTCATTTCAAGCAGACAGCTGTTTTATCGCAAGATTTGGGCTCAGAGGGGTTATGGCACATGTTTTTTTGCCTCTCGGCGCCAATCGATTTGACGACTTTGTTCATCGTTTCCCTTTTCCATTCAAAAATACGCTCCTGTGGCTGCCATTGAAAATCTAAACGCTTTATATTTTTTCGCAAAGGTTGCAATTTTTTTAATACGCACGTTTATTTACTTGGTTTACTACTTGGATTATTATTTGAAATACGTAATGTAATTATGTTGGCTCAAAACGCAAAGTGAGCACAATTTGAGACATGTTGGGGAAGTGGGACAGCGTTTGCAGACGTCTTAAGTAATTTTTAGTGAAGTGTCAGCTTTCATCGGACGTCTTCCGCTTCCGTTAGACATCAGTGGAACCTATTTTGGTGGCGCAACTTCACCAGTACTGTTTAAACTTCGCGACGAATCTTCGAGGCGTCATATCGCGCGCATGCGCAAAGCCAAACATGTTTCCTGCGCGCTGATTGGCTGAAGCTTCCTTCCTGAAGCGCTCTCTGCCGTTTAAAAGAAGCGGTACAACTCTCAACTGGTAAAGGTGTCCAGGATAGGTTTATTGTTTAAATTGATTGGAGAGTGGAGTTGGGAGTAGTTCTGTTTCAAAACTATACAGTAATGGCGTCAGCAAAACTGCACAAGTGAAGTTAGTTCCAAAATAGGGTACACTCCACTCTTGGTGAAGATTTGGGCCCGCAAAAGCACATAAAGATAACTCGATTTATCGGTTTAAATCTCTTAACCACATACAGCATCTCAATTTGAGACGCCCCTATAGTTTAAATCTGCTTTTGTGTTTTTTTTTCTAACCCCTTTTCGTGGAAAGGCTGCGGGCGCCTAAAATTGATCCCGCTATTTTCGAATGCTCTGTACAAGTGCTTAGAAATAAATCCGTGGAATTAAATTACTGTGAGCTGGCTGCTTTACGTGACATTTCATTTCATTTCATTGCGTGACTAAGGCAAAAAAAATTCGCTCGCCACTCTCCATAGGCATTATATCAAACACACGAATGAATGACTGTTTTTTTTCTCGGTGAAATCATGTCTGGATTATTTAATGGGTACATCGAAAACGCATTAGGATAACGTATGCCATGAATTTAAATATTGGACCAAACCTATTCATTGGCTGTTATTTGGGTTTACTGATATTACGGTACAATTTTCGACACTCAAAAGTTTTGATAATTGGAGGTTAATTAAACGTAATATCTGGTCTTTCAAACTGGGTTTACAGAGTATTTGTATTCGATAGGAGATTGGTACACGCGTGTGACGTCAGCGGATGTGACACTTATCAGATGACGTCATACGATGCTGACAAATTTAAATAATTAATATAGGGGGGGTTAACTGACAGGATATCGCTTTGAAGGCTGTATTTGATTTCTTTTCTTTTCTAGTTTGTCTGCTAATTGTGTGTTACTGAATTTGTAAAAGCTTTTTTGCTCGAGGAGAAAATGTTATTCGAATTGACGATTTTGATGAGTGCAAATATTATGCAAATTGCTTTTACAGAATTTTTTTCTTCAAATAAATGAGATTAAAATGGTCTTAAAGGTGAAATTATTCATTGTGACTCTACACTACCTTTTATTCCACTAAAGCAACCTTCTGTTACGTGACCTGAATCTCTTTTCAAAATCTGTTTTCGTTAATTTCTCTGTGAAATCTCGTTTATTATTAGCGCTATAATGGCGGCAAATTTGTTTTCTGTTCGTAGAGCAGCGTGTAAATATGCATAATGAACCAATTTCCACGTATATCTGCAATATTAACCATAAAAGGGGAGACGGGGGGTAAGGGATAAGCCCTAGTCAAATGATCGTACGTACAACATAATGCGAAGCCATATTTAGCTGGACCAGTTGTTTTGTTGATGGCTCCAATGTTTACTCGTCAGTCCCCACTATAATGATGGTCATTGCGTTTATTGACGTTTCCAGTCGCTCCAGTCTGGAACATGTGGATACACGGACGAAATAGTTGCCAGCACTATATGTATTTTTTTCTGCTATTGTATCCGACCCGGATTGTTTCCTGAGATACCACTGTTGAATGTGTCCAAGTCATTGGTGCCACCCTGGTGAGAGGTTTCGAATCAGTGTGCACTGATTTGCGCGTCCTTGCGGGCAATGTCCATGCAACCAGGGTGGTGGTGGTGCTGATGGTGGACTGGTGGTGGTGGTCATTCTGCCGACGTACGTAATATCGTTAAGCGCTGAATTGGTGCTAACACAATTTGGAGGGATGGTGGAACTGCTACAGCTTGTTTCGTCATTTCGGTTCAGAAATCACGACAACAAGTTCTACGGGTCCATTCATCGGAGGACGATTAGGTATCGATCGATATTCGGGTCGGCGCGCTACGATTTTCTTGCCTGATCGATACTGATCGGCCGAATTTTTTTTACACGTCAGAGAGTTTGCGAAAATGTGGTGATTACGACCAATACGATGTGTTGTGGTGGTTGCATTCTTCACTACCAGGCTTCGCGCGCCACTCTCATTGGCTTTTTGCGTTGTTGTAGTGACACGACATCTTTACAAGCTGAATTTCAATAGTAAACAGTTGTCTTATTCAAGATTGATTGGTTTCAATCCAAAATAGACCAATCCAATCAATTCAATTCAATCCAAAAAATGTGACCGATTGAGACGGCTTTGTGTGATTGCCTAGCAACTCGGGGCAGCATCAACTTACTCGCCAGACACCAGAGGGCAGCACCTGTCAGATCTTTTTTTTAATACACTGTAGTGTAGATTAATCACAACAGGAGTTTCTGTACCCCTCTCGGTGCTTAGGCACTATGTTAGGGGCACATTTTTACCAGTACCCCGGGATCGAATAATCGAGAGCCCGCGCCGGGAATCGAACCCGGGACCGCCGAACCACAGTCAGTCGCTAGACCAACTGCGCTACGACGAGTCGTACTGAGTCCCCTGAGTGTAGGTGTGACGTCAGTTTGTCTCGCCCGCGTCAATGACGTCAGCATCTGATTGTTCCTCGCGTGGGGAATTGATCTTGCTTGATAAATTCCAGAGGTCTCGGTCGGGAATTGAACCCGCGATCACGGCACCTCATTGCTGCCGGTGACAGATTCAAGCGCTAGAAATAAACTCTTAATTTCAATTTGGAAAATGGAAAAAAAATTGGCTTCAGGACACAGATTTAATGTGTTTGTGTTCGGTTGTTTCGTTTTGTGACAAACATTTTACGCAAATTGCTGTCCGAAATTCCATCTCATCAGTTTATCGAGGTTTAGGGGTTGAGAAGAGAGAGTAAGGTCTTCATTTCGTTTGTGGGGGTTTGGACCCATTTTTCGGTATGTAAATGTGTGTTACGTGACAGGAATTGGGTGAAAGCGTTGTGCTACGTGAATGTACTGCGAATTGAATATTTTACAACAATAGTTTCCTATTGTCATCCAGAATGGAACCTATCCTTTATCTAGTTACACAAAATATTAATTAAATTCGTACTATTATTAATAATAATAGAGGTTTTCATGTGCTTATTTTGATTATTTTTTATTATTTATAATAAAATATCAAAATATTATTGATCTTTTTTAATTCCTAGTCAGCCGTTTTCTCACTCTCCCCTAATTTCTTTAGATATTTTTCTATATTTTATTTTCCCCGGTATGATTTGACAACCAATATTTTTTATTTTAACATTTCTGCTCCGTTATTTCGGATGCCCTGATGTGCGCCCCGTGAAAATCAACGTCACACGGCGATTTCCGTACAATACAGGGCTGGCAATAGTGCTATGAATAGATCGGTTATGTGTGCTGCTGTTTTTAGACAGTAGTGGAACTTTGGTTTCTCGTTTTGTAAAGTTCCTCCTTTTTTCCTGTTCAGAAAAAAATGTTATATAGACATATTTTGGGCTGCGTAAAACGATATTCACTCTTTTTTCAGACCGCCAACGCAGCTAACCTTTCTCGTCAACTCGAGTAACTCGCAGCAGCCTTCAAAACACAAGCCCAAATCGGGAAAAACTTTTTTTTTAAAATAATTATGAAATGTGTATTTATAACATTTTTTACTGTATTATACGTGTGCATGATATATCAAAGTGTGCGTGTATGTTTTGTACGTCACACCTTAAGTTTATCCAAAGGTGCAAGCGGATTAGAAAATAACGTTGATTACTTAAAAAATATATTTCGTTATATATGTTATTTAGTAAATGCAACTTGTTATTTATGGGCATTATAATTTTATGGTTGACTTTTACGCCAGACCCGTAGTTTGTCTAATTTGCGGCCTGCCTAGCGCCAAACTATTTTTGGTCGTTTTTCCGTTTTTAACGCTGCAATATTTAGAAGCTGCTGTACATGTGTATCCAAAGTATTGGAGAATGTATGTCCTCCAACACACACACATACACAACATGCGGCGAACACCAGTTCCGGTTTTGCAGTTTGTTTCGGGTTTCAGGTTGGTTTCATCTAAACATGCCGTGAAAGATGCGTTTTCGCGAAGAACAGAAGCCCTCTGGCGGTGATCCTGCATTTTTTTTAAGTCGTGAGCGGCTCCAGGCAATGTGTCTGTTGTCTGTGCTCGCCTACTGTCTTGGCTAGACTGGTGCGCCCGGATGTGGTGACCGGATGTGCTCCTTCAGCGACTGATTTCCGCTTCTCCTCGAGATCAATTGGATTAGTTCGGTTTTTCACGTACATCTACCGTCGTCTTTTGATAGACGCCTCCGAGCCAGGGTTCATCTACCTGTCAGGTGAAACCCGTCATCAGATAAAAATCTTGTTATCGCGTTCACAATTCTAAAAATTTGGAATTTGGTAACGTTTGTGGGTGAAGTGATTTTTTGACGCGCACGGACTTTCGTCTATTTGTAACCTGGGGACAACTGGACCAGAGCTCCGATAGCACTTCCGGTTCAGGTACCTTCGAACTCGGGGACAGTTTTGACGCGCCCTGCACTCGATTAATAAGTCTCATCGCTCGATCTCTGCATGCGGGTCCGAGGAGACGAACACGGCTCAGAGGAGACAAACACGGGTCAGAGGAGACGAACACGGGTCAGCTCCGCCATCATTTCCGGATCACCGCCGGCATTGACCTAACAGCAAAGCGGGTCCTCCGCCCAAAAGATGCTCGTCCACGACGATGATTTCGCGCGATAATTGTGATCGACGTGCTGGGAAAAAAGAGCCCCTCATCCCCAGCCGCCACCATCAGTGTTTCTCAAGGCGTGAGTTATCGCGACCAGGTGTGTCCCCTGTTTGTCGTCATGACAACGCCCGTAGTTGCCTAGGTGACACGTATAGGCTGCCCCGGACCAGCGATTTGCGCGGCTTTGTGTGTGTGTGTGTACTCTGTACGTGCAGGTTTAATGGGGAAATAGCGCGCTGTTTAACGGAGGATGGCTACACATGTCTCCACCACCTTTAACTGGATGCAATTGATCGTGAAATTGCATCTCGCCGGGGAAAACCGTTTGTCGGATGGCAGGAAAAGGGGAGGCGGTGAAGAAGCCGTGTCTTTTTTTTAAACGGCAACCGTCAGGCGGTAAACGTCGTCGTTTCCATCGCCTAATTCGTTGTGACGTCATCACGGTTACGCGTCTCCTTTAGTTAAACATTGTCTCTGGTATGAGATTATAAACGAGACCAGCATCTCTGCTTCTAATTAATTTCCGGTTTCGAAACACCTGACGCAACCAACGTTAGGTGGTACTATCAATTACATTGCAATTACATTGGAAACAGCAGTTTACAAAATAATATGCGCTTAAAATAATTTATCGATTGCAGTGGATGTGGAAAGCATCTCAAAGTTTGAGATGTTGCCTATGTTGGTGTATTTTTGATTGGACAAATGTTTGCCTAAGTCACCAAACTGCACTTTGATTTCGCTCATGCGCACTAGTCATTTAGTGTCATGACGTTGATACCAATTATGTGGTGGTCATAATGTGATCGCATACCGTGAGGCCAAACGAAATTACCCCACACACCCCCGAGCCGACACACGTTTCACGACTTCCTTTTAGAGGTGCTTCGGACCTTGATGATTGCCGTGGTGCAGTTAGTTACGGCGGTGGAGGTGGTGGAGTTGGAGAGTGGTTCGGTCCACCTAACTTCGGAACGCCAGTTAATTCAGATTCATGGCTCGATATGCCACCAACCTAACCTACTTGCTAACTAATTTACTCGGGGACCATTAAATTTAGCAGCACTAGTCTGGAGACGGCGCGGGGATGTCAAAGATGACCGCTCAGATTATCAAAGGTTTTGTCGTCATTCAATCGTCAGTTCTGAGAAAGTGAACGCTGGAAGAAGATTGTTGCTGCCCGAAATTTTTGAACATTCTCAACAATTTTTTGAACAATAAGAAATCCGAAGTTGTTCAAAGTTCAACTTGAGTCTTATTCAAAGCATTTTGAAGTTGTTCTCGTGAAATAGTTGACGTTGGCCTCGAATCTGACTGGAGCATCTTTCGAGTCGCCTTCCACAAAATTCTCACCAATCAAGAGACATAATCTTTTACCAGTGGCTCCAATGAGTCATGGACTTGATGTGGGATCGTCCCATGTACACCAACATCACTCCGATGACCCCTCGAAGATCCACGGAGAGTCGGCCGCGATCGCTGAGGAACGTCACCCTGTCCTCCACCTCCTCCTCCCTGTCCTCCACCAACACGGTCCTCTCCACGTCCTCCGTCTCGCTCCAGTCCTCCTGTCCGTCCACCCTGGCCCAGTCGTTACTGACCTCCGCCGTCGATCCAGAGGTCAGCGTCCGGCGCGCCAGCGACGGCCATCCGCAGCAGTGGACACTGTCCAGTGTGCTGGCCAGCGTGAACAGGACGACGCGGAATCTGCTACGGCTGCTGCGGGACACCTGGCTGGGCGTCAGGAAACTCAAATTGGGTAGGAACCGAACTACCAAATTGTCTTCAAGAACACTGATTCTCTGAAACACCATCAGAGGTCACCGATGCATGACGATGCTACCAGAGTCTTGAATCATTGTCTTGGAATTTGATCGCTTCTTACTTTTTGATTGCTGCACAGTTAATCGCAGTTGTTCTTATTTGCGAACGTTGGCTACAGTCACTCGCTACCAGCACAATGTCAGTCTAACAGTGGACGCTGGGAGCCCAATTTGTTAGCAACTTATCTCGAGTTTCTCTTCTAATGTTGTTTATAACCGCCAAGCGTTGCTATTTTACGACACACAATTTGCGTAAGTGTATTTTGCGGACGCACGTTGACGTCACCTCCTGAGGACCCAAGCGGAAATGGACAGAAAACTTCCTGGATTCCTTTTTCCAGATTTCACGTTGATCTGCTCGCATATATATGGAAGAATCCAGATTAAAAAGTTGTGTGTGTGAAATATTTCTTTTTCACACAGTGGTGGACTCACTGGTGGACCTCCTTAACAAATATGATAATTTAGGAACCACTTCGAGAGGTCGCTTTCCGTGTTCTCATCTATGGACACGAGGTCTCAGGAGATTCCATGTGTTGCAGCGCGAACATTTTAGCGACTGAGTGTTGTTGGGGGGCGTTTGAAAAGTGGGCGCGGCGACTGTCTCGATACAGTTGGCGTTTACGTCGTTGAGTGTCGTTGATTTTGTAAATGTCAAATGGAAATAATTCCATGTGGCAATTGAATCTCTCTCGACTTTTCCCCCCGCTTTAAGCGCTTTTGCAGCCAGCGCCGAGTCAAGGTTGGGATAGTTGAGGCGTGAAAACCGATTCACCGAAACATAACGGTTTCATTCGAACCACTACACATTCTTGGAAGGCCTGACGACAATTTTGGAACATCTGGCAGGATGGTTGACTTATTTGTCCGTGGCGAATTGCCATCTGGGTGATCAAAGAAAAATAGTTTTTTGAAAACTTAGCCTAAGGAGTACTGTTGTCGGGTTTTCTTGGTAACAGGAATTTCTAATTTGATGTTTTATGGATTTTAAAAGAACTATGAAATGGACACTTCAATTTTAATTTCTCCTACTCAGGTCATTTTTTATTTTTTCAAGCGCTTAAGCCGGTGAGGACCACAGGTAGTATTGAGATCCCGTGATCATGGGTTCAATTCCCGGCCGAGACCGCTGGAATATTTCGGCCCAGAGAAATTCTTATACGCGTTCTCTTCTTTGGGAATGCTGACGTCACCGGTGAGGTGTTCTCTGGTGACGGACGAGTATGTAGCTGCTGCCCCGTGTGGACAGGCAATTACACAATGCAGCGATCAGTTTTTGTTTTACTATCCGATATTCGACTTCTACCTTTGAGAATGAAGATATCAAGCAGGTGCTGTCGTCATTGGCTCGGGCGAGAGTCACTGACGTCACACACTTGACGAGAAAAAGAGGTCTCGAACCGAGGTATCAATAAGAGTGTGAGGATCTCAACTGATAAGTATGTTGCTGCTGCCCCGTGTTGAGAGGCAATCACACAATGTTGCACAGGTCAGACTTTCTCTCTCATTTGGAGCGGGCCTCGCAAAATTGAGGCGGCTGGGCGGCTTCAAGGGAAACCCGAGCTCCTCCTGGAGTACACATTTCGTGCCACGACATTGATGTGCTGCTCAATTTAGCATTAGCGAGGGTTGAAGCGTGCCGTAAATTCGTTGACATTCGAGCCATAATTTAATTGCTGGCAAAGCACGACATTCGGAAGCCACTGAGGACTAAGCCACTGCTACAGTGATGTTTGGATTAGTCTGGCGCAGCGACGCGTCACGAAATTAAACAAATGTGGGCCCCAACTTGGCCTAATGTCAGGTGCCGCAAACTGGTTGCATAATTTCCGGTTTGTTCGGCATTAAGACAAATAATCCTTTTTTACAGGGCCGCGTTAACGCGATACAAATGTATTTAATCATCGGAGAATTAGTCTCTGGGGGTTGGCTTTCCAGTTTACTACGCGCCATTAATATTACACAACATTTAGAGCCGGGACATTCATCAGAGTCATATATTTTATTAACTGTCGGGTAATTCGGGTTCCTCTCGTTCCGACTGATGGCGCCTTTAAATCATATTTTTCTGTTTTATAATCCGCTCTTCTTCCATTAGTAATTATAAATGTTAATCGAGAACATTAACTTCGGGACAGACCGAACGAAAGAGGCGAACACGAGTGGCGGACTAGTCTGTTAATAATAATAATTTACTATTTTTAATTGAATTGGTAATTGCGAAAAATATAGAGTCTCGAACAGACCGGGACTTGAACACCGGATCCCTGGATTCCCAATTACGGGGTTCGTTCGGTCTGTCCCGAAGTTCATGGCTCTCGATTAAAATTCATACGGACGTTCTAACAAAAATCTCTCTCATAATTATGAATGTTGTAGTCGTGAAAGTTGAATGGCTTGTTGATTAACTTTCGAATACAATTGTATCATACATCTTTGAAATTATTTAATAATTTTTCTTGGGAAAAGCAACCATCTCAAATGTCAAAATCAACTACCAACAATTGCGTCTTATCTCCGCGCTACCAGCAGTTGAACATTAGTTAAATTTTAACCGATAAATAAATTAATGAATCTCCATCCAAGATTCGAACCCACTTTCGAAGCCAGTTTCGTTTTCTAATTATTTAACTGTCACATTAAGGCTCAGACGTTTTAACAACATGTAATTCCAGACCATATTTTGATTTGTAGTCGTTGTCACTAATCGTTTACTGACTGTCCGCACCGAGTATTGCCCGCACGGTGCATCGCCCGCAGACACCCTCTGCCTATGATCCGCGAATGGTACGACGATGGCAACTTCAATTTTAAAACTTCCTATTTAATCCGTAATCCTGGCAAATGAACGCTACAGCCCGATATTTTGTTATTTTTCTCCTGTAGAGATTCTCCGAGTTTCGTTAATAAATGCATTGCCTTGCAGCGGTTGGATGAATAATTCATGAACGACGATGATAATGAGTCTTGCAGATGTTTCTTAACCTACTCTGTATATTGTGGCCTTGCTCGTCGTTGCTCTAGACCATGTCTTACCGCTAATGTGAGTAGTCGTACAAGAACCAAGTTGCTGGAACTTGTTCTTCCTTTTTTTAAAACAACAGAATGCGTCTTCTGAAAGCGTAGGAAATAAATAAAATAAATTGTCTTTCTCGGCGGTCTTAGTAGAAAATGAATTTGTAACGAAAATGAAGTGGCAAGGAAAATGAATTTTTTGGGAAAAAGTCGGGGAAACCCAAAGAAAAGAAATTAATTGTTAAATAAATATTAAGGTTTCCTTTTTGCAAGGTTTTGCATCAAGCCGAGTTAACAATATTTTATCACTCCGTATCTTAAATGGAAAATTGAAAATTTGGATTTATTAAAAGCGTTCGACACACTCTCTGGTCATTTTTATCATATTAATTCGTTAATGTCCAATTATTATGACGTTTTCAATAATTTCGCAATTTATTTAATTTCATATTCCTCTTTTTTAGTTATTTTTACCAGTTACAGTACTTTTTTATGGAGTCAGAGAGAGTCCGACTTTGCTCGGGATCATAAAAGGGGAAATATCCTACATCCAGTTTCATGGCGCTGCGTTACGCCGTTCATGAGCTATCGAGGAACACGGATTACTGTATTAGATTTAGGTGGACGATACGAGAGTCGACGTTAAGACCACGTCACCTCCTGATCATGAGACGACGACACCCAAGAATGACTATGTCTCGTCTCGAGCGACAAAACCGCTAATTGCTCGTGACATGGCACTCGTTAATTGCTTAACCTTTTTCTTCCCCCAGCAGCAAGTCGGCCACCATTTTTATTTCTCAGCCTAACACGTCCGCTCTTCTATTTTCTTTTCTTTTCTTTTTACCCAGCCTCCTCCGTCTAACGCCTGTCGCGAGGTGATTATTTTTCATCGTCTTCGCTCGCTCGCTAACCGTAAAGACGATCGTGATGATGAGTCTGCAACGATGACGACGAACTATTTTTAGCAACAGCATTACCTCTATCTCTTCCTCTCTCTCTCAGTCTCTCCCACGTTATCCGTTATCCCGTTTCGTCCCTGCGAAATACGGTCTGGGTCGTCATCTCTCTCTCTCCCTGTCCGTCAAAGTGTCTGGAAACAGAACAACTAAAGTGTATTTGCACAGGATCGCTGTTAGCGGATTTTCTCCACTTTACCTTTTTTGTCTACGCGCCCCAATTGCTTTAGTAGGTCCGCGTCTGACCGTTGGACGCTCTGGATAGGAAAATAGTTGAGAGAAATTCCACTAGGTTCTCTAATTCGCTACAAGTTACTTTTCCTAGCCAGTAACGATGAACTAGTTACCCGAAATTGTCTGTTGAAGGTAGCGACCTCTGGTGAACGTGCTCTGACGGAATGAGGGTCTCTCACCTGACTAGGTCACATAATCACATTTTTATTGTCCATCTAGCATAATAAAAATGCACTTACGTGATTGGCGCGCCTAGTGGCTGAATGTTTAAGGGCTGGTTAAAGCTCTGGGCTGAATGTTCGTGAGTTCAAACCATGCGTGGTTTAATTTTTCAAGTATGTTAAAAAAAAAGTGATCCGATCATTTTTTTATTAATGTTAATACATGCCTCTGTAACTTCTAATTTTTTTTTTCGATTGCTTGTGAGATAAACGATTTTATATCTGTAGCTGGAGATTTCCGAGAATGTGATAACTTGACATTATTGTCCTCATTGATTCGGTTACATTGGAAATGTGAGCGCAGCCTAGCGGAGGACTGTGCAATTAGTCTTGCGGACTCATTTTAAAATGGTGGTGCTAATGTACATATGTATTCGTAGCTACACTAGCGCGACTGGCGGTTTCGCGCAACGGCGCGGTTTGGGTTTTCGCAGTGCTGCCCCGTTATGAGGCAATCACACAATACGACTACGCCGTGCTGGTCAGCCCAACCATTGATTTCGCCCGTTAAGGCTCATTTCGTCCAAACAGATTGTAAAACAAACTTGCCGAGTATTCCAAATGACTCGTTTGGGAATAATATAATTTATTCATGTGGGATCCTCTACGAGATTTTATGTTGCCAATAAAATGTTCGCAATTATTTGACGCTACACTGTTTCACCAATGAAATAGCACTTTAAATCTTGCGATCGAAACACATCTTGCCCTCAAATAGAACCACAACTCTACTCTGCATAAACTCTGCGTTTTTGAATTTCGTTTTCTTACCTTATACTTTTTCTTGAAATATTATTTATCCTGAGGTTAGTGATGGTGCTGCTTGGCGTCGACTGTGGCCACGCTGACTCGGGGTAGCGAATTTGGCGCCGCGCGAAAAGGCAGTTTCATGCTTGAGCGAACTGGGAATTACGAGTAGAATAATCGATTAGAGGGGCATTTTGATACACCCCCTCACCACCACCACTCACCCACCCACAGTGTCTTTGTTGGATAAGTGAACGTGGGTCACGGTCCTCGCCTGACTAAGGCTTTTTAGCCAAGAAGAAAAGAGTCTGGTATAAGGAGGGAGAAACGTGACAAAGAAAGGAGGGAGGGGGATGGGGATGTGGTTAGGGGGGAGATGTAGCCTAAGAAAATAACAGCACAAAAATCATATATTCGAAGATGGAGGGTTCCCGCGGGAAGATCAGGGGGGTGGGGGAGGGGGGAGTGTTGGTGGCGTCTAATGCCGTCGTGATGGAGTGTGGCGGGTTAATTTTTTGCTCGCTTCGCCGCCAGGGGAATCGAATTTAATACCTCAACTCATTTTTCCCCTAGCACCACTTTTAAGAGACGGGAAATGCGTTGAATGCGAAACGCTGCTGATAAAAAACTGGCGATCGTCGCTGCTGCAACCGTTTTGCGGCCGTTTATTTGTCAAATAACAAAGGACCTTTTAAGCGAGTAAACATAATAAAAACTAATATCTGGTTTACTTAATTTGGAAACCAGACATGGGTGAGGGTGATACGTTACAAACTGCGCTGCAATTACGTAAAGTCAATTTTTTTGGAGAAAAGAGAATGTTGCTATCGTCTACGTCTTAGAACTAACTCGTTTTCTTTTTAAATTTTCGAAGCGATCGGGGGAGTACTGTCAATTAAGAACTTGTATTCCTTTATCCGGTGGCCATGGGTAGGAACCTGGCTAATAGACAATTACATGATTTTTTTAAATTCCCGTGTAATGTCGTGTAATATGACTCGTCGTAGTCCAGTCGGCATTGCGATTGAGTGTGGCTCGGTGGTCTCGGGTTCGATTCCCGGCGTAGGCTCTCGATTATTCGATCAAAATGTGATGTCCCTAATCATTGTGATCCTCAAAAAAGTGGTTTCTGGAATTAAAATTATATAAACTAGAAGCAAATGTACAATGATCAATGGAATTCCACGAACATTTGTCAAATTAACCTCATCAAACAAAAAGTCATCCACTGATATATAAGTTTTTTTCCTTTTTATCGGTCGGTCATTTGAATTCCACAACAATTGTCAAATTATTTTCTACAAAAATAGGTCTAAAGTAGATTAATCGAGTCCTAGATTGATCGTCCGCGTAATTCCCGTGTAATTGTTTTCTTTTTCCGTGTAGACGCCGTGTAATCGGTACTTTTTTCTTCGTGTGTTAGGTTGGACCCTAGCCATGGTTGAAGCGATTCAAACTAGAACCCATGACCTGAGGTCGTGGACACAGTCGCTCTGCTCTATCCACTAAATCAACAGGAAAGTTCCAACGAACTGAAAAGTCTAGAAACAGACATCCCAGTTCTCCGGCAAGATCTCATCGCGACAGTCTCGATTGTGCTACCGTGTAGACACCTCTCGAAGCTATTTTCATAAGTCTTCGCGTTTATAGTTCGCATCTGTTGTATTATAATGATCGTTCCGTCATCAAAATGGATGCCTATACAACTGTTGGTGGGGTTTCTAGAAGGGCGGCTCGGTTGGCGAATATTTTTCACCATGACACCAGAAACCGGCGAGTCATGGATAAAAACGGAAATAGATTTATTGCCGGGTGAAGAATTTAATTATTGTGTATTTATAACCCCTCTGACGTTGTCTGAGTGGTATGTGTGTGCGATGCAGGTGGCGCCCCCTTTTCTTATCGATTTCATATTTCATTTAATGTTCTTGGCAAAACGTTTAGGTTTCTGGAATTGCTGGTGACTTCTGTGCCTCTACTTTGTGATAATTTGTTAGTGGGATTATGGTCATGGATGAGACAAAATGTTGTTACCTCCACATTACCTATTCCGGAGAAAGACGTAGTTCTACGTCAAAAACGAGCGATTCTGCGCCGAGAATCGAACTCGGGAACAGCCCAGTTCCAGCACACTTTCTTAAAGCCTTCGACCTCGGTTTTTATCGAAATTGGTTTCTTTTTTTGCCCTGTTGAGATTGATATTGCGTTTGTGACTTCGACTCGTTTTGGTGAGGCTTTTTTCGCAGTTTCCTAATGAAATTTAGTCGGAGGGCGGCCCGTGTACTGTTTCATTCTGCTCAGATCATGTTTAAAATGCATTTATCGGTGGCCATGGGGCAACGAAATCGAATGAAAATGTCGTGATAACCGCACGAATAGGTTTTGCGCTCTGCGGGAACTACGGAAATTTGAAACCAACTCAGGCGGCCGAATTTAAACGATGAGGTGGCATGGACCTTGTGAAATGTGAGCCATAAATTAGAGTTGATAATTTAGAGTTGATGTTTTTTCAAAATTGTCAATTCTAATTACTCTGTATTCTCAGCAAACTGAAGTTGTGAAGTTGTGAAGACATTATCTTAATTGTTTTTGACACAACACAATTTTTTTTTGTTTTATTTTGTAATTTTAAACAAATTAATTTATTATCTCGGTTTATTGAGCCATCCGTGGAAAAATAATTTGTTTTAGTGGTGTAGTTTATTTGATAATCATCACTGTCGGCGTTGTGAAATTGGGTTCCGTTTGGAAGAAAGGCGAGCAATTACATTCGGGACATTCAAAATATTATCCCCGTGATGACGTTTAACGATCCCCGTCGTGAGAATTCATTGAGACATCAAGTTGGGCTTTTGCCCGTGTTTTAGAATGTCGAGAACGCCGAGAACACCAAATGGTTGTCTCTCCTGGCTTCCACGAAAAACTCGGTTGATCGCTCTCGAGGAATTTGCGGTAAACGTTTATGGCCTACATTATCCAAAACGAAGTGTCCTTACTTTGGAATGCGACAGCTAACATTTTCATGTAGTAGCGAACTACCGTTGAATTTGGTTGGAATTGTTGTTCTACGCAATTTTCTCTGCGTTCCGAAAACATCACATTTTGAAGGTATTTTCGTGAGCTACTGCCATTTTGGAAATTAAAACTGCATTAGGCGCGCTACATAGACATTTAAAATAATAATAGCATTTTATAAGGTAGCAGTGTAGGACCAAACTACTGCATCGTTTTGCGTAGAAGTGTTTAAACCCGTCACTGACGTCACACAAAAGGAGAGTGTGTGTACGCTGACGTCACACATACGACCAGGAGCTTACATCAGTAGGAGAATTAGGGAATCGAATGTAATAGATGGTGTCCTCTAGTGGCGGCAGAGTACAACTGTGCACTTCCGTTTCTCACAAATCGTGTTTTATTTTATACCAGAGCACTTGGTTAAAGGACCCGAGATCAAAAGTAGTGATGCGCGAAATTAAAATAACGATACTTCATTATCGATGTGGAAAAGTCGTTTTCAGTCTTTTTTCTTTTTGTGACGTCACTAGCCACACTACCTCCTTTTATCCCAACAACATTCCAACCTCCCGCCTCTCTGTTGCTTCTAAATGCCGGTAACTCCACGAATTGTTTATTAAATGCATATCTCGAGCACGCAGCAGCATAGCATCCTGAAATAAGTTTAACTGGCTTTTAGAATTTGCGGCGCTACGTCCAGTGTAAATTTCATGACTCCGCGTTACTCCGTTGGTGAGCTCTCGAATCACAATGAAATCCCTACTTTGTTTCATAGTGTTAGATAGTATTAGCAGTTTTTAATAAGGAGTAGTACACGCCGATGTATTCAAAACGAGATAGGGATGAACGGAATGCTGGACGCAAAACCAAAAAGGCGATAAGAGTTGGCGA
>JAQGBY010001304.1:0-30601 GCA_034698785.1 Mycogona germanica
CTGATCTTCAGGTAAAATCTACAATTTCTTAATTTTTTTTCCTGAAGATCAGATATGAACGTTCCTTATTGACGATCTTGTTGCCGACTCTCGATTGCAGTCCAAGCAATCATCCTATATTTTTGCTATTCCTTCTGGTTTGAGACGCAGATCTGAAGAGGTGTTGGGAGAGAAGGGGAAGGGCCGCAGTAGCAGCAGCAGACACGGAGCGATGGCTAGAGATGGACAAAAGATATTGAGAGCAAGTGTACGTGGCAAGTGGCCGGGTTCTAATCATATAAATTGAACGCTCGCTCGCCTCGTGGCCTATTGGGTTTCGCCCGTTATCGGTTCCCCTCCCGTTAAATGCCATATGTCCGTCGCACCAGCTAGAGGCACAGCGGCCACCACACACACACATATATCTACACGCACACTCAGATCGATTTTCGTGCCCACCTCTTTTGCGAACGTCTTGTACAGGGTGCCCACAATGGGTCGTCGACTGACATTTGATACCAGAGTATACCAGTGAAATTTTGTTTCTACTGTAATTGATCCACTGTATTTTACACGCGTTGTTTACTTAGTTAATTTGTGATTGAGGGTGTGTCAATTTTGCTCCAAGAAAGCGAAAACAATAAATTCATTATGGGTGTATTTTAAAAGTCAATACTAGGAAGCAATTCCATTGAGCGGTAAGTTCGAATGCTCGAAGGCTATTAAACACAATTATAAAATCGAAAAATATAATTCAGAATTACAGGCGTTGAAATGATGATAGTTACAAAAATTCTTCACCCCTAATTATTGTACTATAATAAATTATAACATCAATATAATTCAGTGTAATAGGTTTCTATTATACAAAAATTTGAATAATAGAAAGGAAAATTGCATACTTGTGGTACACACAAATGGTATTGTGCATAATTTCTTGTAGTTGTTGAAGTAAAAATAGAAACTACGGTAATATAATTAAAAAAATATTGCCTTTGAACGAAATACAGACATATAAAGCATTGATACATTTGTAATTGTCACTATAGTAAAAAAAAAGTTTATAATAGAAAAGAATTGAGATAAGTTGTCAAAATACGGCGAAGGCAAGGGACAAAATAAAATAAAGATTGATGACAATATTTATCCTTTCCAATCTCGACACCAAAATAAATATCCGAAGAAATACGGAAGCATATACTCTGAATTCAGACAGTACTTACAAAATTAAATATATTTTCTGCTGAATCGTATACGAGGATTATTTACTAGGAAATGTGATATTCACAGGAAATGATGCGTTCGTTATAAAACCAATTTATTTCCATGATCACGAAAGCTGCGGAAATTGCCTTTTCCCCGATTTGGATATGAAAGATGAGCGCAATCCAGACCGGTTGCGCTACGTGGTTGATTTCGGAAAGCTTGGCCAACGGCCGTTTTCTTGTTTTAAAATTGGAAAATAAATTACTATCAATTGTGCTGTGTGTACTCTTTCCTGAAGACACATATTTTCTCCTGTATGGACACGTATAGTATATATGCTGGTTGTGCGAGCGAGCATGTCAGTCGTTGAGCAACGTTTCACATCCACAGAAATATTATTTAGACTATGAAGGACTACATCGAGGGGAACTTTACCGGTCCGCCATATTTTATTGCATTCACTTTTCAAAATTACAATAGTATGAATAAGTTTTAAGTATTCATTCAAATATCGACCTTACACACTATTTATTGGATCATTGGTGAATTTCTTGGGATCAATTTCCACTTCAGCGAACTTCTTTCCCTGCACCATTTTTTAGAGTACATGCCGATTTAGATGTAGTTCAGGAGATCCCACTATTGCACTGTAATACGGAAGTGACCGCTATGGTAATAGCCGATAAACTCACAAGAATATGTGACTAGACTGAAGTTGGGGTATCTTTGCGTTAGAACTTTTTTTTTCTCTTTGGGAAAAAGTGCGATCGAATAGTAATCCAGCGTCGTGGCAGCATATCGCTTGTCAATAAGCCTTCAGAGTTGATCGATCAAAATCGTATGAATAAAACCTATTCTCCGAATTTCGACTGGCTTGCTCTCTTTGGGAACTGGCTTCCAGCAGCGACGAGGTTCTTTGAAGGACTCGGTGACAAGAAATGGCTCGAAAAATATTTTCGAGCGCGACACAATTCATCCCAAAATCTTCAACCATCGTTCGCCCACTCACTTTCACCCCACCCGCCCCCGGTTCAGATAAAATGAATCAAATCCATATCCCGTCGGGTCCAGCAAGAAGTTTCAAGTTATTTCAACCTGTAAAATATGAAATGTCAAAGAAACTTCTTTTTGGCTTATAAGAAAGTCTTTTTTATTTGAAATTTTGATAACGTTTAAGAAATGCATTATAACACATGGTTTATAACACATTAAATATAGGAAACCAAATTAGAGCGTAAGAGAAGATATCATTTTGACCTTTCCCTAAATTTAACTATTACAATACATCGAAATTTCTTTTTTTAAAAACAGAACCACGAAGAAATAATTACAACTATTTGTACAGGCGAAGACTAAAATATAAAATTACTAGAATGGTTCAAAATAATATTTTCAAATCATAGTTTGCAATCAAACTTAATAAAAATAAATGCCTGTAGAGCCCATCAAGCGATTACAATTACAATATATACCCACAAGGGGTCAAATGCCCAGTTAAGGACAAAGGTGCGGTTGTCCTATCCTAATAGGCTCTTGACCTGAGACTCATTTAGGCTATTCCACTGTCGACATACTTTGGGGAAATAGGAGTTAAAGTACGAGTCACATCTACAATGCAGCTCCTGAACCATTTTAGTATGTCCCGCTCTTCTACACCTAGTAATGTCTCACAATTTCCCCAATTTTGACATTACAATCCCCTTCAGAATACGAGCCAAAAGTCCAATATTGGTCGTTTTCCTACGATCCTCTAACGATTCTCATTCCAATATTGACAGCATATCCGCTGACAGCATTACTTAACATGTTTTGAAATCGGCAACGATTAGTTGTTTTCCTGACAGAGAAGAAGTAGTCTCGATTTGATGTAGTCATCGTATCGTTGTGTAATTGCCCAATTGTCGAACGCTTACTCATTTACCCGGTTGTTTTCGAGCCCATTACCGGTCGCCCTATCCAAGACCCGGCCTACAATTGCATCGACCCGAACACACAGGTTTATATTTGACCCCGTTTGAAATTCGCGGGTGTGCCGTACGAAGGTCTTTCTCCTCTGTTTCTCTCTTCGGTTCTCTATCTCTTCCCCCTATACCGCCAAACGCTCGAAAGAAGAAAAAAAACCTGCCAAAGTAGTTTTTCTCATCCACGTAAATCCATGACGTAAAAGCGCAATTTATTCCACGTATCGTTCTGGCCACGGGAATTCAGGACCAACCGCTGCGGTGCCCACTCACAGTTTTGATCGTCTCACACCAAACGGATGACTATTTCCACATTGGTCCGACTAAACCGAACTAAACCAAACCAGAAAAAATCATCCATGACATCGATGGAGGGACATCAAATTTATAGTGATCTGTAATACCGAGTATTCGAAGGGGGGTTCACTCTCCAACTTTGGTCGCCACTTTATTATAAGTGCTTTGTGTATTTTATTAAAAAAAAGTATTTCTGGTCTGACTTTTACCTCGCAATATCTATCTCACTTTTATCCGGAAGTCAGATGTCAGATGTACCAACAACCCTTGGATCCCTAGACAGGCGTTCACTCCGCAAGAGGCCAACAGGGTCAGAAAGAAAAATCTTGAAATTATACTTCCAACGAAAACTCAGTGTTATTGTATCAGACTCTGAAAATACTAGAACATTGAGCGTATTAAAATTAAATGACAACAAAATATTATTTCTCGCGTTAAATTTAGCAGACAAATTTCCAGTGATCGTCTCAATTTCTGGTGCGCAAAATATTATTTTTCACTTTAAATTTAGCAGACAAATTTCCAGTTATCGTCTCAATTTCAGGTGCGCGTGTGTTGTACACTAATTTCGTTTTAAATACTGATGTTTGAATTGAAATTTTTTTAAATTTATGCAGCGAAATTAAAAAGAATAGTTTGGAAACACATGGTGGTTAACATGTGAATTCAAATATTGCAATAATAGACGAACCACTCGGTTTGTCTTTTCATTGGGCGCTGTCCCGAATCCACCACTTCTGCGCAATATATATATATTACTAAACAGGCATTGGAGAAAATGGAGGTTCTCATATCTTTACAATCTATGTAAACTAAAAATAACAGATTTGTTTGAGAACCATTGAATTTTTTCTGTTGAAGACGGCTGGTTCGTCTTCAGACGACCCAATATTAAAACACTTTGAACTTTATATCGCGCGTTCAGCACGACTGGGATCGACGTGCGAAAAGCTATATATACGGTTGGCAAGATATTCGACTGAACCATTTGTTGGTTTCGTTGTGTATATACGTGTACGAGGTACACTTCTCTGCCGGACTTCATTTTGTGGGGGAGACGGAGGTTGGAGGAGAAGAGGGCGAAGTGGGAATGGAAGAGATACATTTTTTTATTCGTCATCTTGCGGACCCTTGCAGCAGGGCTTATGGTGATAGATCAAAACATAAATTTGATAAGTCCGATCGTGAAACGAAATATTTTTGTCGAGTTAGGTTCAGGCTAGTCTTCAGTCGCGACTCGGGCAGCGAAATTCCCGCGAGGACACATGATACAGGACGACAGTTGTACTGAAATTGGGGCTTATGTGACATTGGTGGCTCTAGCTCTAGCTAGCGGCTCGCATGACATCGACACTTCTTGTCGCAATTTCTACAACCGCCATCTAACCTGGAATTTTCTTATTTCTTGATATGAATTTCTCTTCTCGGTTGCTATTATAAAAACAGCTCTCTGGATATACCTGACCCTAGAAGTGGTTGCAATAGTTAGCAAGTCCAACTACTACACGGGTTTAATTCCCGGACGAGATCTCTGGAATGTTTTGAGCGAGAAAAAAATTCCTAAGTCCTCTTCCTTGTTCTGGATGGAATCAAAAGTCGTGGGACCAGTTCGAGAACAATGTCAAGTACTTGTGGAAGATTGCTACTTGTAATAAGCTCATTCCTAAATATTTTTACCGCGATTTACGGGATGGTGAATCTGTACATGTTTTCTAATTTATTTAATGACGCGATCGTGACTGCTTCTTGATGAAATTCTTGATTGCATTTCTGCCACTCAAGTTATCTTTATTTTTTAAATGCATATGATTAAGAATAGTTAATAAATTTCTGAATGATTTGCGAGTGCCGAAACACTGAAACGATTTTATCAGTTTTTCAAACCGAACACCATTCCCATATAGGATTTAAATCCATCGGCTCTCCATCTCCACTTGCAGATCAGACCTACTTGTCGTCAGGCCTTCATGAATCAAGTTAATTGAGACAAATAATTGCGAGCGCCTTTTTCTCCAGCCAATGGTCCGTGAGATTTGCCAGCATCCGTTTCCTCGATGCTCGAACTGAACCATGTCGCTCAGGATACAGGAATTAAAACCTAATCCATCAGCGAATGTCTCGCTGCTATACGATTTTTTTTCCCATTTCTCTCTCTTCACTCACACACTCTTCCCCCGATCCGCGCTTTTCCCTCGAACGAACTGATTAATCAATACTCGAACGTCGTGTTGGTTATTAATCTAATGGACCTGTCAATTTGTTAGTAATTTATCAACGGAAGCGAGCAATGGGCGATGCATATACTCTGTGTAATCCGATGGCTCCCTCGATGGCAAAGTCCCAAGCGAGACTGGTGACATGCAGGGACCTCTGGTGTTGCGTATTGACATTCGGATTCAGTTCGAAGGTCAGACTTACAAATCAAAATATATTAATAAAGTGCATAGCGTTCCTAGTACCTACCTAGTACACTCTATTGAATAAAATCTTCGCTTAACGATCGTTAACTACACGAATAAAGAAAGACGTTGAAATCTTCAAGAACAGATCAGACGATCAGAAAAGTGTATTAAAGTGTTGACCGTTTTAAATTAAATCAACTATTGGAATTTAACTTTTTATTTCAACAGTTATCATCGATTATCACATACAGGAAGTCAGAAGTCTAAGCACATGTAACCGACAAAATTGATATTATACCATAACTTTGTACCAATTTTGAGAAGCCATCGGAGAGACAGAATTTCACAACTCACATATTGTGACAGTGCACAGTGCGTCAAATTTGGTCATGCTACAACCTTTCTGGTCACAAGTCTGTTTCAAGATTAGTTTATCCCGTTCAGACCAAAAGCCACAAAAACATCTTTACTATAAGTCTTTAACCGAAGTCAGGTAAATGACTGTCACATTAAAAAAAATACTTTTATAAATCGAATGTGTTCAATCTTTGGGTCTAGACATCGTAAAACATCACGGTGACTCAGGAGATAGGTCTGCCTCTTTTGGACTCTTCTCAGGACACTGTAGCAAGTCCGCTATTTGTGTAATGTAGTCGTGGGAGGGAAGAAAAAGAAAAGATGATCGCATAAATCAATATGCTCAAACTCGGATCGATAAACTAAACCAATCCCGTCTAGCAATTGTTTAGCTTTCAGAATTTCTCCATCTATCAACTTAGTTCTATTGCAAAATATACAGGCCATTTCGAATAGATGTTTTTTTCATGCAACCAAATTTTATTCCACAGCAAACATATCATGTAAAAAAGTCGATGTTATTCTCAATGCATGCAAGCTGGCGTGCAAAAGCTTCAAGCACCAAAATATCTTCCTGGAGCCTTATGCACAGTATATGTTTTTGAAACATTATCCACAATCGATCCATTATCGAATAACCGAAAATTTGAGGAACGTGTTTGGTCATCTAGATTTGTCTTAATCACTTGTTATTTAAAAAATATTTCTTATGGATTTCAGCAAGGTCAGTTCTAGATTCCTAATCATTTAAAAGTGTCAAAGGTGATTTGTTATTATTTGATATCTGTCGCATTAAGCGCGTTCCGTTAAAGTAAAAAGAACAATAAAGACCAAGACATGTGCCCGACATTGGGCAGAGGTCTCGGAAGGATTGACGAGATCTGACGTCATTCTTGCTGCTGTACGAGGTGGTTTGATTCGCAGATTACACTTGTGAGGTCTGGCAGGCCTAGAAAATGTGTTTCTATACATACGTCACCAAAAATAGGGCGGACGAGGAAGGGGAAGAATGAGAAGAAGAAACAGAGAGAGATAGAAATTTTGTCCATTGTTCGTTGACGAAGAAGAGGAGGAAAAAATTGGAAACCTCATTTATCTCGGTTTCTCATTCTTCTTTTTTGTCCGCGTCTTCCAATTCTGTAAACTTTTGAAAATGCCCAAGTTCTTCCATTTTGTGTGCCTATGTAGCTACATAGCCGCGAAAGTTGGAATTCGTATGCATTACTTTTTTATATAGAAATATATATATAAAAGTAAAAATCAAGGATTGATCGCGAATAGAAAAAAAAATCCCTTTCCATCCAGCGCAGATGATGAAAAAAGGGAAACTGAATTGTAGTTCACTTGGCTGACGCTCGGTTCCAACGCACTAGTCGTTTCACATTTTTCTTTTATCGATATAACATATATAGACTTTCTCTCTTTTTTTCTCTGTATCGAAAATGTGAAATTGCAGCCAAAATTGATAAGCTTGAAGTGGATAATCGTTTTAGAAGTATCAAAGAAATTTTCTTGGACGCGTCGTCTTATTGTCAGCCGAAGAGGAAGAGGTGGAAAAAGAAGGGGGTGGAGAAATTCTCCGCACCTTAAAAGCGTATTCATCCGTTGCGTTTGAAAAACCTCTATAACCTCCGTTACTCGTAACGCTGGTTGTTACATGTTAAAAGTAGCGAATCGAGTTGGGCTTCTGGAGAGTGAAAAAGAAAAATCGGACGTAAAAAGCCACAACGATGTTGCTAGGTCCTGAGTATAACGTTAGACCACGTGCACCCTGTACAAACATTTTAGAAGTAAAGGAATTTTGTCAGGACGTCTTGCAATTAAATAATAAGAATATATGTGTTAGACGAAGGCACAGACATGCGGACAGTCGTAGAACCGGATTCGTCAGTTAATGTCGGACGCAATCCAAATAATATGTAAAAATATTATTATATTTAGGGCTAGCCATTCAGTTCGTTTTCTTATTTCGGCACTGTCCCGAACTCATCCATTCTCATTGTAGAAATTTCCACAATTATTTATAGTAGTAACGAAATTATGTAGTTGTGTGGTTATTATTCTCCATCAATGACCGAGTTTAGTCACTTTTCAACTATTACGGTTCTGTTGTTTTCGAACGCTTACCGCATTAGTCTAAATTAGGGAAACTATGACGGAAAAATATTCTGTCAACTATGTATATTTATAAAATATTTCACTATCTGTCTGATGCAAATATGACGTATTTAAAAATTATTGAGAGCTAACATGGGTGTCAATTAAGTTTCCACAATATTTTTTGTAGATCGGCTACTTGAATTGTAATTGATAGATTGTTGGTAAAATTAATAGAGTAGGATGTTAAAATAATTATTGGGCACGTTTAAAAAATAATTAAAGGGAAGATCCAGTATAAAAAAATAAACAACTTATATTGCAATTGCGTTTATGAAATAATTTTCAGCCTTGCTTTGAGACTGATACCAGAATCAGGAGATGAGGGGAATAAAATGTACAGTGCAACTGTTTTAAACGGGTGAACGTGCAATTCAATCTAAATCACAAGATAGTTGTTCTAAAATGGCAAAGTTCTGTACTGCACCATCGTAATCCACACTATGCCCTTTTCTCTTTCTTCAACTTCCTCTCTCTCATCTCACCCTATACTATAGTTCTGAAACGATGCTCTATTGACCGACGTCAGCGCTCGGCAAACACAAACGTTTTAAAACTACTTTTTATTACTTGAATCAATATACGTTTGCGTTAGAACCGTTTGCTTCGACAGGTCTCTGTGTTCCTGGGGGCATCCGATAAACCAACGATTTTGATTGGTCGTCGCAGATGGGATTCCAGTTTTAATCATTTAATCGATTTTCATGTTTAAAGGTCGTTTTTTTTATCAACTTACTCGATCGCAGAACTGGAAAATGGCACTCTCGTATTTCTGTATAACGATATTTCGTCCACGTTCACTCTTAACTGTGAAGTTGACTGCTGGGTGAAAAAAAAATGACTAGGAAGTTGCCGATTCTGACTTCAGAATTGTCGACACGATCCAAGACGCCTCGACCTTGCGGTGTAAGACAATTCTAGAATGATAAAAATGGCGAGTGGCGCATTCAGAATCTGTGAGGCAGTGAGGCAGAGCCAGCGAGATGGACTAATAATTTGAAGATTTTTTTCACTGCCAATAAAAATGGCGTCGCGCTCGAAAGCCGGCATGCGAGCAATAGGAACTCGTCAACGATGCTCGTAGCCAAAGTACGAGAGGGACCGGCATCTTGTCAGCGTTCGCGCTCGGCTTCCTTGGGGAGATGTCGGTGTGCGCGTCGGTTGGCAGCACTGTTTTGCACCAGTGACGCGCGGAATTATTATTCCCTTTTCCCGAGCTCGTTTCACATTGGGCTAAACCGGCTTAGACACATACGAAGTAACCCCCCATCTCACAAACACCCCGTGGAGTTCCCTCCTCTTGTTCCTCCTCCTCCTCCTCCGCCCGAACCACTGTCGTTAGCAGCATCGCGAATTTCTTAATTTACTAACTGCATCTATGACATTAATGTGACAGTTTTATCAGGTTAACAATTCATTACGCAACAATAGTATGGTGGTGCCACTCCCACCACCACCACCACCACCACCACCACCACCACCTTCTCTCCATACAGTATGATTCTATCTATTCTTAATCTACATGGGACCCTTCTCCTTTGTTCGATGATTCTGCACGGAAGGACCGAATTCCTGTGCTTTTCTAATCAAAGCAAAAATAATATTTCGATAAAACCGATGCAGAAATAATATTCAGACTATGTACATATAAATTTGAAATCAATTGAGTACTCAGAACTGGTGTGGCGATGTGGCAGAAGATTCTATATATCAAACAAAGATTATTTCAGTTTTCATGTTTTAAAACCTTTACTTCCGGCTTAATCAGAACTAAAAAAAAATGATCGAAGAAATGAGTCAGTCCATCGTGATAGAAATTTTACCAGTCGAATTTCACTGTGCCAATTCGATTGTTTTTGGCAAACCGATTTGCTTCACAGTTGAGAAAATCTGTGGAATTACGAATACAATTTTAGGGAGTGTCAAACTGTATTTTTTTACTGTATGTCTCCCTCTTTACCTCGGCCCCCTAATGTGGTCAGGGAATTCGAACTAGTTCGAAGGTTACTAGGGGTGGAATTGGGCTCACCCTATACATTGCATTTTATCGAAACATTAAAAAAATATATTTAAAAATTAACAAATACATGTACAAGCCTTTGTTAATTTTTAGTGTATTTTCTACTTATTTCCCCACATAGTGACATTAATTTTTGACACGTTTTTCAGACATTATAAAGCGTCATTTAAACCGGAGGATCTTAGTCGCATGCGTGGCGATCTTTTCCGGTACTACGCAAATTTTTTGTTTTAAATTTAAAATTAAAAATTCGAGTAGTTCACGCGAATGGAGAAGATCCACTCGCAGGCGACCAAAATCCTCCTGTTTAAATGACGCTTTAGAATCCTATTCCATAGATTCTCAAAGATTAACAAAACTATATAATGAGGCTTCCAACTTGTATTCGGGTCTGGTGAGGTTTTAGGGGCCGGTGTCGGTTCACCACGGCAGGTTCCCCACCTGGTGGATGGTCGCCGAACTTTATATTTGCCGCCCAGCACGACGAGCCTCTTGGATGTCACTCGATAAACAGAAAATGGGAAAACGATATATTGACCGGAGGATCTTGTTCGTCGTTAGGCTGCGCGATAATACATCCGCACCACCAAGTTAACCTTCCAAATCGGGAAGTTCAAACCTATTCATTGCTTAAGTGCTTAAGAAAAAATTCTTGGAACGACTGTAGTGATTATTCGATTTTTGAGTTACAGGCTTTTGTGATTTCGAAAATAATACTGACCAGGTTAATCAATTGTTAGATTAAGTGAAGTGAAAGTATGTATAAGGCGTATAAGGCTCTTATAGTTTCACGATTATTGATTACACTTTATGGTCTATGGATACTTGATATCATGTTTTTTTTAATAACCAAACATAGTTTTGCGTCCTCCTGGGTTCAACTTTCATGTCTTGACCGTGCACGACGTTGCTAGAATTTTTGCAGGCGGTTTTAATGTTAGTATGGCGGCGCAGTAATGTAACAATGATTAAGTGCCAGTTTAGTTTGCTAAAGTCCATTTAGCGTTCAAAGAACTTCCTGAGAAGATGGCGACCGGAAAGACGGTCGTGCCACGACGATGACGACGCAAAAAGAAAAAAAGATTGTCGTCACGCTAAAAAGAGGTTGAAGCAACCAATCACTTTAGCCATATACAGCCCGGATTCATATGCAAATTACGATATTCATTCAATACTTGAATGATACGGGACTTCCATAAAAATCCTTTTCAATACGAATAGATTGAATGGTTATCCATAATTCACTTGCTACGGCACACAATTGTTATGTAAAAATGCATGGATCTAATATCGAATAGTTTGAAATATAGTTTTAAAATTCGGATAAACGGCTCGTTTGCCAATTCAGCTTGGTTCAATTCATTTTAGGATGTGTATTTTCATATATAAAAATAACTTGAATTGAAAAATGCAATTTAAATAACGATTATTTATATTTGGTTATCCATTTTAATTTAGAAAGTTGGCGTACTCAAATAATTCAATTTGTAGAATGACGGTTTCAGGATTGATCTGGATTTAACACATTCGAGTGACAAACTCCAGGAATTATCAATTAAAACTTGTAATGTTGCACATAGCTCTTCCTAATTCCATTATTACGAGAGTTAGCCACTACAAGCTCGTCTTAAGTGGCGTGCTTTTCTGAATTCACCATTTTGTAAATTTACTTAACCGACGTCCTAATCTCATTCAGACCTGTTCTGCAAACGTTGAATTTAAATTTCGCGAAACGACCAATTCAGACAATTTATATTGGATATAAAGGCAGACAATTAACGGGGGCCTTTTTACTGAACCGGCGCTAACTTCTAAATTCGAGGAGTCAGCATTGTTAAAATGGTCGCCGTAAAATGAGTAGAGAACCGTGACGTGGGGCGTCGCACTCTTCAAATAGAAAATAGAAATAAAACTAATTAATCTATCGCGTTTTCGACGCGTTGCACATGCCAATGCCTAATGGGTTGCGAACGAACTGCATTAATGGATTGGGCACACACACATAGAGACACAGGCGCGCATTAGACTATATCTGAATGGAGGTTTTGTTTGACGAACGCGCGCGTCGGTCCAGACGAGACCAGACTTTGGCGGCTTCTGATGGCTGGGGATTCCTAATCGAATCGTTCGTGGACGGTTTGCGTGTGTGTGTGTGTGTGTGTGTGTGCATTGACAATCGCTGTTTCGTCGGGATTTCTATTGTGTGCGCGTGTGCGAATAAAAATTGAACCGCTCTCAAGCAGACCTATTGGCATACATGCATTTCGTGGACTCTAGTCCCCGGTCAACGCAACCCCTGAACCGAAAGGCAGAGATCACTCAGAGATGGGGCACAAATGCGTGTGCAGTAAGCGGTCGAAAAATATTCCTGACATTTATTCTTTACCTCAAACACATTTTTATTGTTATTCCCAATGTCCCCCATATCCTAGTAAATGATGAAAAATTGTAAGAATACTTGGCACACATTTCAAATGATTTATTTCCGCTTGTTCCTAACTTATTTCAAAGCAAAGGGCCCGAAGTCGCATTCTCTCTTCATGAACCTAGCTCGGACCTACACCAGAAATGATGCTGAAATCAACGCGAATTTACCTTCCCTCTATTATTGCATGTCGCATCCGTGCGTCCAGATTAATTTTCTGTCACCGGAGGCGTTGACACCAACTATTAACCTCGGCCATTTTGCGCAGACATCTATTCTCGTTCCGGTGCTGCGATCGCGTCCGTTTGGCGCACCCCGCCGCCTCGCGGCTTGTCACTCACTTCCGGAGGACCGTTGCGCCGGCCCCGCAGCGCCGCCAACAGCCCAGCAGCCAACTGTGGCCTGTTACGAGTCGCGACGACGGAAACAGATTCTGCCAATCGCGAAACCAAAGTTTCCCTTTTCAAAAACGAGATAATTTCATTAACACCGCAGACACAACCGTTCACATAGACAAATCCTCCTGGGTGAAAATAAAATGAGTGTACAACTATTTGTATACGCTGTCTGCCCACAACACACTATCAGTTTGTTGCGATTAACAATTTAGAAGTGGACGACTAACACATTAGAGTTTAGTTAGAAAACTGACGCCTGTTAATCCTGAATTTTAAAATTGCGTTGATAGCACTCTTTCTTAATCGGTAACGTAAGCAATGAAAGCAATCAAAACACGTTTTTCAAATAAAAATAACACGGTTTTGGTTATTTAGGTTAATTTTAATTATTCATAAAATGTGAACATTCTTCTGGAATTATCCTGGGATGTACCGGTACATATATACTTCCTATTAATACTCTGTATATATTTAATTTTTCTTCCATTCAAGAATTAGCGAATATATTTATCTTAAATTGTCCAAGATAGTGTGCTTCTAATACCAAACTGTTCATTAGCCTCGGTAATGTTTTTCATTGTACCTTCTTCAATATCTTGTATTTTTGTATTATTTCAGTCAATGGATGATTTAGTGATAAAGTCATCTTATTTTCTAAGCTCAGCTTCATATTACTGTATATATTTAATATCTGTCACTGCAAAGAGGTTTTTCCAAGGAGATGGGAAGATAAAACTATTTTTTTGCACACCCGTTGTTAGCCATTGCAACATTAGTTCTTTTAAATAAGCAGTAATCTCAGGTATCGAACTAAAACTATTTATTACCCCTTTTTTTCTTAGTTTATTTTCATTTTGCTCAATACAATTATATAAAAAATTCAAAGTAGCATGATACTATTATTCGTTTGATCATTTTAACATAAATGTTAGGCAATGAATATTTTGAAAAAGTGTGCTCGAACGCGACCTGAGTTATTTCTAGTTATGAACATAATTTAAAACCATGCTAAAAGAAATGGCGGCTCTTCCGTACCATCGGTTGCCGGGGCACCCTGCACGACTCTGTTTCGGTTCTCCCTGGCGTCATCATCAAACTGATTTAATCTTCAGCCCTGGCGCGTCCCTGCCGCATGCAATCCGGGCGCGAGCCATGTAGTATCGGGATCACGCTTCGTTAGCGCGCTTTCTGTTTTCGAATGTAGGCCCTGAGAGTGTGAGAGGATCCGTATATATATATATTCATGTGTTACGTAGACAGAAGGAGGAGTCGTGTGCTCGGAGCTCGACGCTGTGCTCTTTTTTCTTCTTCTTCCTCTTTTACTTTTAAGCGCGAAAGAAAAACCGTGAACGGGATCGGGTTAGATCTTCGCCTAAGAGCACTAGATAGAAAAGGGAGGAGGAGGAGGGGAGGGGAATGGGAAGATGAAACTATTTTTTCGTACACCCGTTGTCAGCCATTGCAACCCAGTTCTCCAGATGGATTCAACCCCACGTGAGACAAAATGGAAAACGCATCTCAATTGAAATTTACACTAACAAACTACCCTTACGAACTACAGCTAACAATAGTTCATGAGAAAATCTTTCTGATATTTTTGTTGCGCATGTATTTATTTTGAAAAAGCGTAAATGAAAATTTACAATTGCGACGAACGAGCTTTGTGACTAGAAAAGCATGCGCAAAACAGCCTAACTGGTGTTAAATTGGATAGCTCTGGTGCCTTACAATTTGCCTCGTTCAGGGGGAACTTTACGCTGTGATTGTACTAAGCGTGTACAGGTACAGGGTGACGGGAAAGTGCTACCAGCACCAAGTTTCGCGCGATTTGCTTTTAAGGTGTTCCAATTGAATGTTTGGAAAATCACGTCAGTCCAGAATTTTTTTAATCAGCCTTGCGCGGGGTGTCTGAAAAATAACAGGAATTCGAATTAAACCATCTGCCCAACATTTCAAAGAAAATATTAAATTACAATATTACAATAGTAACAATATGTACCCACAAACAGCCCCGGATGGGAGGCCTATGGCGGGGTTCGAACGACCAGTTAAGGACAAAGGTGTGATTGTCCTATTCTAACAGGCCTTTGACTAGAGACTCTGTAAGGCCATTCCACTGTCGACACATTCTGGGAAAATAAGAGTTGAATTCAGTACGAGTCAAAACTTACAATGCAGCTCCTCAACCATCTTTCGTCTACACCTTGTAGAATCATGTCTCACAATTTCCCCAATTTTGACATAACAATCCCCCTCCAGAATACGAGCCAGAAGCCCAATATTGGTCGCTTTTTTAAGATTCTCTAATGTCACTTTCGCCTATTTAATCATCACGTAAACGCTCGAAAATAATTTTCTGTTGAATCTAAAACGTATAAATTGGTTATACTGTATAACCAATTTTTTAAAAACTAAATACAACATTTTGGTTCAAAATGAGATATCCATGGCTAACAGGATGAATTAAATGAGGCGATGAAATGAGTACTGGCATTGTAAGTTCTGGCACCGGCATCGGAATGACGTCACAAATCAAGTTCCAGGATCCAATATCCAAAATGTCTATCCTCGCTAGTGGTTAAAGAAATATCACGAAATTTAAAGTTTCAGTGGAAATTTCCTTTTTTTCTTACGTGGCTCACCCCGGTGTTCGTCGGTTTCTGTCGCGGCGGAAGGAAGCCGGGGTCGTCGGCAGATTAAACCGGGGGAGCCGTACACGATCTAATCGGTAAGGAGAGAGTGAGGGTGGAGGTAATGTGGCGACGAGGGGGCGGTCGTATTTCGCTAGTCCGGGTCGTACAGTACAAGTTTGAACGAGTAACGCACGCACACCCGTCCTCCACCTTCCTTTACTGCTTTGTCTTCTTGGGATCCAGTGCTGGCAGATGATTCGCATAAAAATTCGCATGTCATAGTCCACGCATTGGGCTTTCAAAGACCAAAGGACGATGACATCGTCATCGAGCGATAATACTCAACATGAATTAATATATATTTTGTGCAGGAGGGCTACCAACGCCTCCTCCTAAAAACGCCTAGTCATTTCCATCCGTATATAAACGATAGAAGGGCAAACCTATTGGGGCTCGACATCACAACCCCTTTGATCCTAAGACATATATTCTCACCAAATTATCATAGAAGAGCACCTTTTCTAAAGTCGCTAGTATCTCCATAAAGAATTGTTACTAATGAACAAAAGAGCACGATTTCGGCTCTGGTATCAGGAGGACATAAGCTCTAACCCCATATACGCAATGTCTGGAGATGGGACAGCAAATTTATATGGGCCATAAAAATCGATCTTTGCCTCTGATGACGCGCGCGCTGGGTCCTGCTTGTTGGCTGCCAGAAACAAGGAGTTTAATATCATAATAGAGAGCAGATGTTAATAACCGTTCGCCACGAATAAGTTGTAGTCGTACACATACCCGATAAATTGCCACCGAAGAATATAGCAACACATCTACCTCGAGTAACAAGTCCAGCAGTAAAGTTAGATTTACGAGGTCGAGAAGCTCAATTGTAGTGGAAACTCTTAGCCTCTTATCTTTGTAGAGTCTTGTGTAATGGAATGGATCTGCTCCGCAGTTGTTCACATAATATTTGATCGCCCGAGCTTCAGAAAAAATGCATTGGTTTTAACACAAAGTGGACGGAGATTTAAAGAAGTCAACTCTCCTAGCGCTCAAAAGTTATCGATGAAATGAAAAAATAAATTATGACTTTATAATATTTTCCGAACTGTATGCATCTTCGCAATTGGCATTTACATGCAAATAGTGCGGACGCTTTCAACAAGCTCATACGAAAAAATGTGAGCTAAGATGCAAGATGAATTTTGTCCTGTCAAATGTTCAACGCTATAAGAACGGCAAGCGCTAAAAACCTTAAAGAATACAATTTCAGAAAATGGATTGAAAGATTGAAAATCTTGTGAGTGCAGTCTTGTAACGTCGGTCGTGTTTAAGGACAAAAAAGTAACATTCCGTAGATAATATTTTACTAATGGACAGAAACTAATTGATGAGTGGATGTTTGATTATGTGCTAAAAAAATATCTCACTACTTTAAATAATTTTTTCGCTCCTAGAAAATACACTTAGAGTGGAACATTTATTATAGGAGACATGTGGCGTAGATGCAGACAATATGGCGGACACCAAACGCTTCGATTCAACAGACAACGGGGGTCGGGTATAAACACAGACATCAACGTCGTTGCCACCATGTACGTCACACAGATGGCCTACCTCTCCCCCTCCCCCTCCACCCCGCTTCTTCTGTCGGATTTTATATCTCTTTTCATCAGTTAATGCGTCCCGGGGTCGCCAGTTGCGCCCCCATGTATATATACACACTGCGACGCGCTTGTTTTTGTCACCAGAAAACGGCGCTTCATTCGATTTAGCTAAATAATATGGATGCGACTGTCAACGAAACTTTGATATAGTTTTCATTTCGGCTCTGTGGTAGCGACAGGCCTGCCGTTATTGTAGACGTCGGCGTTGCAATCTGTTGCAATTGTAGGGGTGTCTATTTTCGACTTCAAATCGAAGACGTCGGTTGGTCCAATCTATCCAAGTCTATTTATTGTGCCAGGATTTATTATATATTTTAAATAGCGTAAATCGCAATTGACCGATATAATACAATTTGAATATCGTTAATAAAATAACGCACAAATCGTAAGAATATTTATTCTTATTTAATATAATTTTTACAGCGAACGTTAAATTCATATCCGAGTTATTGTGTGTACATCAGGATCCTGATGCATCAGACACATGTCAAGAAGGTTTTATTGCAAGTGTTGAAAAATTGTTTTTCGACCACTCAACTGCAGATTTTATTATTTATGGAGACTTCAACCTGCCTAAAATTAATTAGGGGGGGGGCTTACTGTGATGTAAACAAATCAGGAAACTCTTCTAGGGCAACTGAGTTTTTAGATTTTCTGAGGAACTTCTCACTTGAACAGATTGTGAAGCGTTCTGTGTGATGTGATAATTATTAACAAAATTATTTAATTTAAAGTCATGCAATTTTTGCCTATTCACCATCTGCATTTGGGGCTGCAAATGACTCCTAAACTATCATGGAAAAACTGATGCAAAAGATGACTTCCCCTAGAGTGTTTTGACAGTGGAATAGCCTTAGCGAGTCTTAAGTCATGTTTTTTTTTTTGCTTCCAATCAACTGTAGTCAACCGCACTACAGGCTTTACGTCCCCCTCATGGTGCTTAGGCACTTAAATGCCTGTTAGGATAGGAAGGACAACCACACCTTTGTCCTTAACTGGTCGTTCGAACCCTGCCATTGACCCATCCGGGGATGATTGTGGGTACATATTGTAATTGAAATTTAAAAATTGGCTAACTGAGAAGGGACACAGTAATAAACGATTAAACTGACCAGGAAGCCGCGAATGATCCACGAAACTTTGCCTGCCTCAATATTGAAGATTATTAGCAACGAAGTACCTCGTAATAAATAATAGAATAAACATAACTGATTCACTAAATTATATGTTTGTTATCTATTCAAGATGAATGTGGTTGTAATAGTGCCCAGTCTGATGTGCGGACAAACACGCTAACGACCAAAAATAATCCAATTTCTATGTTTTTTTATTCATTTTGTCTCCTCCTGTCACGTAATGCTCGTCATACGGCAATAAACGACATGACATATCTAAGTTATTTTCTGTTGTCACATCACAGCGTGTACTCGTATATTTCTATCTGTATAAATAGGGGTAAGGAAGACAGAGAACGATGGAGAGAGGGAGAGAGAGAGAAAAACAAGCTCGCTAAATCCATTATATACGAAAATGTGCATCCGGCCAAGCGAATCAGTTCGCACGACCGACCACGCTCCGTGTCTCGCTGACGGACGCTTGTCGGCAATCGGGCGGCGTAAAACTAGCGAAGAAATCGCTCTGCAACGGCTCAGACTGATCAGCAGGCCGCTTACACGGTCTGAAACTATTTTATATGACCGAGATCAACGAGATGGAGGGTTAGACATGTAAGTCGTGTGTGGGTTTTGGTCTGGGCCTCACCAACGTCTCCGCCTTATTAACATATCCGTGTAAGAATGGGTGAACCGTTATTTGCGAGATTCGAATTCACGATACTTTTGATTTGTAGACAGGCCCTATCCAACTGAACCAATAGTATCTGAAATGGTGAATTCGGGACAGGCCGAATGAAGAAGACGAACCGAGTGGCGAACTCGCTTTTGTAATTCGAATTCACCATTTCAGATATATCCCTGACTAATCCATCCATCCATCCAATATATTCCAGACTAAATCCCTCATGAACCAATAGTACGGTTTCGCGGCATGTTTTTTGTCAGAAGTTGTCCAGCGTAAGGGCAAATGCCCCCGGTGTCTGCTCGCTTCATTTCTTTGGGCGAGACTATTCGGTGAGACTGCAATGCTCAACTATCAAGAACCACTTTGTGTGTCTGGTTTCAAGATTATCTCCATTCCCTGAATCATATGTGGCCAAACAGTGCGTGCGCACAAAAATAACATCTTACAACTATTTTAATCTTGCACACATCATCTAATGAATAGCATCTCTTAACCAGACGTTATTGATAGTCCCATTCAGGATGCAAAATACAGTCAACATTTTGCCTTTGAAATTCCTAAGTGATGTTACCGCCGATCGAAAGGTCACCGAATTAGAATGCTATTTCTATCGAGACTGCAATCTACTGTGCCATGCATCCATATGACTTCATAAGTTATTTTGAAAGAGTTTCTGGAAGAATACTGGAAGAGACCAATAATTTTGAGGCATTCTAAAATAATATTTAATGGGCTTTGCCGTATTATTTGAAAATCTCCTGCTAACGTTATAACAACTTAAATTATAGAAGCGTGATATCCTCAAATGTTAAAAGCATAAACGTATTGTCTTTGGAAACAATAAAATGAAATAAATAATTATGTTGCCTATTTAAAAGTAAACTTCGTATATACGGTGAATGTACGTGAATATAAGTGTAAGAAACCACCTTCATAAACAAGCCTATTGCGGTCATCGTATGCAAATAAATATACAATACCATACGATAATTAATTTGATCCTATTTTTTGGAAAATATTTCTTATGAATTTTGAATTTTTCCTTACAACGTAAATAAGTTTCGCCTGATTGGTAAACGACTTATTAACGTTTCTCTGGCTTAGCGGTCCCGGGTTCGATTACCGGCGCGGGCTCTCGATAATTTCGGTCCCGGGGTACTGGTGAAAATGTTTTTTTTTTTAAATTCACTGAAGTGTATATTACAACAGGAAGATTCTGTACCCCTCTCAGTGCTTCCCCTCGTATAGTGCCTAAGCACCAATATGGGTACAGAAACGCCTGTATAGTGCAGAGACTACAGTGATAGGAAATAAATAAAAAAAATATATATCGCATTTCGCGACTTGAAGTGCTCGATATATTTTTTCCCGACTTTGCTTTCGGGAAAGCTGAAACAATATCTGGTTGTTATTAGCAGATTAAAAAAAATGCTACTTAGTTTTTGCTAATTTGCGTAAGATGTTTTACAAATTACTGAGTCTATACATTAAGTTTTAAATCTCCTCTTGGGCATCTTCAGATTGACATCTTAGTTGGATACAGACTGAAGAAGCGCATCACTTCACCCAAGTGATCCCTATTTGTAGTAATTGCCTGATCGTTACCAATTTTTATATTCTTTTATTTCAAGACAAATACATTTTTTTAAAAATATAAATGCTCGCGCATGCGTGAGGAAACATTTTCAAATTTATAACAGGAGATGCACGACGTAAACAATGAAATAACCTCAAACTTTTACAAATAAGTTGGAATTGTTTTAGAAAATTAGACATTAGCTTCTCAGAATATAACAATGGAGTAACATTTTCAAAACGAACATAAATTTATATTCAATACTCTGTAGTTGTTTCAATTTATAATTAGTGATCTTATAGTAACAGGGTGGGAAGGGGGTGTCTTTGATAAGATCTTTCCAGTACGAAAGTTAAGAGGATTTTGCCACTAATCCTTCAGTCATTAATATGGCTCATAAATCAATGTAGACTTAGTAAATGTGCTCGAAAAAACGGAATGTCGCAATACATCACCTGAAGCTTTAACCAGCAGCCGTCGGCATTGTTTACCAAATGCAATTGCACCATGGCGTACTGCCGAATTATTTCGTCGCGGTAGTGATTGGGAGTTAATGTGATTTGTTGTACCCATGAATCAGGACGATCCTAATGACGATTTTCGCCTTATGAGATTCTCGGAAGTTCAATCATCTTTGGCGCTTCATTCGCCGCTGATCAAAAAACAAACAACGCGTCTGTCTAACGTAATGTCATCAATTGTGATCAATTTACTACATGTACTACATGTACTATGCATGTAGACAACGTATATAATAAATAAAATATAAGTTGTGTCGGTGGTGACGTAGCAGTGTGTTTGGAAAAGTTAATATCTAGCCTATCTATGGATGGCAGACAGATTCTAAGATTCCGAGTTCAAATACAGGTTTGGTTGGAAATGTAGTTAAACCAACTCAGCATAATAAATAGTAAGTTGTGTCCGGGACAGCGCCGGACGAAAAAAGACGAACAGAGTCGGCGACAAACTCTTCAAATGAAATAATAGAATAACTATTATTTAATAAGGATAAACTACAATGAAAACCTTTTTATAATAGTTGTTCTATTATTTTGTTTGAAGAGTCTTCCCCAGGCGCTGTCCCAGGCACAACTTCCTATTTATTACAATATATTTAAGACGTCATACTCTCATTACTTTTAACTCGGTGTAGGCTGCACCAAGTGAAGACGACTTTTTAAGCGAACGATGTCATTTATCCCTTCACTCTATCTGCGGCACTACAGGATTTTTTCTACCCCACTTGGTACTTAAGTACTATGACGAGGTGCACATTAATGCCATGGTTATGCGGACTATATTGTCGTCTGCGTCTCGTACGACGATAAAGACGGTTGGCGAACTTCATTTTTCCTAGTCAGAGCGAGTCGAAATTTTGAACTGACCGGTCTTAGGAGGACGAATGCATTTTCTTTCATTTTACTTGGGGAAATGCAATGTCTTGGTAATTACTGCGGCAATGCCGTCTGTTGAAATTGAATTTCCTAGTCACGAGAAATTGGGGTGCAGGAGAGGAGAGATAGAGCGAGAGAAGAGCAAATTCGCGGCTCTCACCGTCCTCCTTTACCACCACCACCACCGCCGTGGCCTCTTGGAGCTCGACGAGCACCGCCCCAAATCCAATCTACGATCTCCACTAATGATATCAAGTAAGTACGAATGCCGTCGCGCGATTCGGTTTCCCTTTTTGCTGACTCCAGCGGCGGAGGTCTTCGCGGTCGCTGACTTCTTCGGCCACAAAACCAAAATTCCGTTGGCCGTCTCGCGCTCTCTCTCTCTCGCGAAGGCCGCGTCGTGCTATCGAGTATGAGGTGTGTCCAGAAAGGTTCCTGTGATACCAATGAATGTAGAACCAACAAACTGATAGGCCTAGATGAAGGTGTCTTCGGGATGGGCGTCTGGAGAGAGTGCGGCCTTCTCCAGGTGATTCATTAGCGTCGTGTCCTAAGCAGCCTACCAGAAATCCTCCAATGCAAGTCAATTAAAAGTCTAAACTCATTAGTGCGAAACAAATCCATTGCTTTGAAAAAATGATAAATGAGATTCTCATAATCACAACGCAGTTTAAATTTTTTCATTTATTAATCTTTTTCCAAGTAAATAAATAAATTATCAATATATATAAGATACATCAGGTTTTTAAAAAAATGTCTATGATTGAATTATCGAGAAATGACACTCGATCGATAAAAATGATCGTGTACAGAGTTATAATACCACTTTATGAAAACCGGAAATGTTAGCGTCTCAATAGATCTACTAAATAGATGATTTAATTGAAATTCTGATCATTTCAAACCGTCATCTTGATGCTGATGTTTCCATTACACTCGGTTTTTTAAAATCTCATCGATTTAAATAAATGAGACGTTTGTGGTAATTACTCTGTGCGAAATATCATATTGCGAACCGAGTTTCCGCTTGGTCAAAGGTGGCCTGGATAACTGTCCAAATATAGAGAGAATAACAACGTGTATTGTTTGGACTGGTAAAACTCAACGCCAGCTTGTTCGGGCAGTCCACTATTGGCTGTTTGCACCTTGACTCGTGGTGGCCAATTGTCCGAAGCCGTCTCTACCCCCGACAAATCGAACTACATATCCCTTAGGTCAAATGAGAAAAACAGCGCCATCCAGTGATACAACCCAACGCGAATATACGTGTGCACGTAGCTGATTGAGCACCCCTTTTGCGTAAAGTCAGCTACACGATGTGTGCCCTCTTTGTGTAATTAACGAGATGTTTTATTGATCAGAACACCGTGGGTCGGACTAAGCTAATAAATACCGAGACACAGATGGTTAATGTCGCCCCAATCGACTCAATTCGAATCGGCATTCAACCCTGTATCACCTCTTGAGACCTCACACTTTCATATCAACACCGAATTTGGTATGTCCTAGTATCATGTCTGTTAAAAATGACTTAGACGGTACGCAAATTATCCTGGGGTTTATTTGTACCATGTTTGCAGATAGAACATCTTAATCTTAGGATGGCCTTCTTAGGTCATCTTCAATAAGTTTTTTGTTGTTGTTGGTCCAATCAACTGTAGTCAACCGCACTACAGGCGTTATGTACCCCTCATGGTTCTTAGGGGCACGACCAGTACCCCGGGATCGAAATTTTCGAGAGCCTGCGTCGGGAATCGAACCCGGGACCGCCGAGCCAACCATTTTAAGTTTTCTATAATTTTTGCTCGATTGATATCTGATCGATTGCGATTTATTACGTAATTAATCTTTTCAGTGATTTAATTAAATTTCTCAATAGCTAAGAAAGCTAAATACCGGAAGAAGTCCCATCGAAAGCAAAAGAGCTTAGTTTTCAAAATTGTTTCGTCTTAAAAACAAATTGCAAAATCTGGTTGGACAATCTGATCTTTCAATTTTCATTCAAAGATTAGTATTTCCAGACAGAAATTCGACTCACAAAAGAAAAAACACATAAAATGTGCCTTGTGCCAACCATCAATTAGTTATCGCTTTAACCCATTTCATTCCAGTTCTTTTAAAGCGTTATTTAATTTTCAATAAACCTTTAACCAAACAAATCTACGCACACAGCCGTAAGTACTAAATTCGATTTTTAAATCATAATCCAGCTCATAACGAATTGTTTTGAACTTTATGGCGCTTGCTTCGCTACAATTCGCAAGCAAAACTTGCACCATCCACATATATGAAATAAAAAATGACTGTGTACAGGTGTTGAAAGTTATGTTTGCGTAAATTATTAATTGCACAAGAACAACTCGACATTTTTGAAGAGTGAGGGGGGATCTAATGGATAATTCAGAAGATGGCGCTTGTCAATATATTTAAAGGTTGATCAATTGTAACAGTGGTGCACTTGAGTGAATATCGATTCGTAGCTATACTTCATTCCTTATGTTTCTCGTTGTGGGCATAATGTGTCACTTTACTGTTCGAATCGAATTTCAAGTTTTGTTTACATTATCCAAAACTGTTCAAATTCACCAATAAACTATATTAGATGGGGTCATGAAAAAAGGTGTTATAACATAGAATTTTTATTCTTTTATTTAAGATTTCATATTTAATTCAAAAGGTAACATCTTAGTAGAATGCTAGTATGCTATTTTTAATTAGATATGGTTGTATTGTCCAAAACAGATTGGTTGTGTTTGAAGATCAAATTAACAATATTCAAAAGTGCTGCACTTTAATTTTTAAATGGTTTCTTTCCGCTAAAGGGACACACAATTTAAAATGAAGTTGCTGATTTTGTAGCCCTAATCACAACGATATCAGTTGAGTGGCCAAATTATCAGACATTTCTTAAGGTGCGTAGTGAATATTCAACAATTGGCAGCAATGCCAATGAACGGATTTTAGAGCCGCTTTGCCAGCTTAAGATTTGAAGGAGGACGGTGGGACGGGGGTAGGTGATGATTGCATATCTCTATTTCGAATTTCTGTACAACTTTGCGAGCAACATAGCAGTGGCTGATGCTCAGGGTCGGTCGAGTTTTAAAGTTGACAAGTCGAAAAAAAACCAGTTTCTCGATAGAGCTCAAATCCGAACGTGATAAGAAGTGTAACGTGTTTGGCACGATACCTAGAGCAGCTTTTCGCTCAAGGATTATTAGACTTTTCAGCGTTGTCTACACTTCGTTTGCATCTAATATAACCCGGATTTGTAGGTGTCAAAACGTTTGTCTTTCATAAGTTCCAAAAACAAAGACAATAAAATAAAAAATATATATTGAAGTGGCCTATTCTCAACATTGCGATGACGGTGGAGGTAAAGTCCCACCACTATGCCAAAATAATGAATAATGGAAATCTATCAATGATATAATGATATGAAATTTCAATCAAGAATTTGGAACATATTCCCACGCTGGGAGAAATACCTATTGACGATCCTCACCATTGAGGGTGGGGTCAGAACATCAAACGAAATTCGTTTTAATGCTGAAGAATAAATTAAATTTTATCGGATACGGGAGTCGGCCCGATAACTAACGCTGAACACATTCTGCTCATGACTGAATGCATATTTATGATCGACGTTATCACATCATTTTTACTGGAATGATTATATGCATCGACATCCCCCCACCCGCTCCAGACATCTTCCGCATAGTAATCGCTGTTTTAGAAAACCGAACCGCTTACATCAAACCCTAGAAAGATGGTAAACAAAATAATTTAAAAATTCTCCTTAAAATCCGGTTCCTAAGCAAACCCCACCATATCGGATAGGATTCACTCCCTCCCCCATCCACCCCTTCCCCCAGCCCAGCCCAGCCCAGCCCAACGGCAAGTAACAACAACCAGAGTCCTCTTATACCTTTTCCGCACGATACGCACGATTCCGTGCTTTACATGAGCACACTCGCATTGCGCCCCCACCCCCCCCCCTCGTTCACCAGTGTACGTGGCAAAAGAAGAAGAAAAAAAGAATGTGGGATGAACTTGATTTCTACGCTCGCTCGACAAGTATTCTCGAGTAGAAGAAAAAAAATCTCCAGAAAAATATCCGTGGGTCGTGACAAATAATATTCGAACGTGATGCTCGCTTTCCCGCCCGCTCCTGAGAAAGAGAGAGAAAATGGGAAGGGAAAGACCGACTTCTCTCTCCCTCTCTCTCTCTCTCTCTCTCAACATAAATATTGCATCACATTTCACGGAAGCATCTTCACTCGTCCCGATTTTTTTTTTATCTCTCCACGCACCCAGATTTACCTGGCTTTAAACGAGATGGTATTTGGGAAGCGGCAACGTTTCCAACTGCCACAGAGATACTGGAGGGCATAGAAACCAAACGTTATTGACAAGACTCCAACTATCAAGATGGCGTTATTACCACATAGTCAAGAATAGTGGATATGAAACGGATATAAGATATAATAATATATATATAAGAGATATGATTGCTTGGATTGCAATCAGGAATCGGCAACAAGATCGTCAATAAACTAAGCTTACATCTGATCTTTAGGAATAATAAAGAGTTTGAAGATTTGTGAAACATGGTGAAACATACGAAGAAGCGTGGCGGCTTCTAAAAGCTATTGATAGTCAGAAACCGTGATAAAAAATTAATTTTTATTATTTTAATTTGTCGGGTAATGACGAAAGTGTGGGGTGAGTTCGTTTCGTGTTTTTGTCGCGTGTTTCACAAATCTTCAAATTCTTTATTATTCATGAAAATCAGATGTAAACTTTGTTTATTGACGATCTTGTTGCCGATTCTTGAAGAATTCAATCTTCGGCAATCAATTTACTAAATTTTCCCCAATATGATTCTGAAGAGATCCTTCATTTGTTACTGATTAAATTTGTATCTGTCAAATCATAGACGTTATTATTTTATATAAAGCCTAATTTTGGTTTAAAAAAAGTTATTATTTTAAGATATATTAAAGTTTGCATAATAGTCATATGATTGGCATTTTGCTTTAAATCGTCGTTCTGTTTGCGAAACAGACCAGTATTCGAATACCGATATCGTATCTACCCGTTCACCTCTTTGTCAAAGGCCCATTAGAGAATTGATACATTTTCCCCTCACCACTCCTAGGAATTCCTGATTGAAGCAAAAGCCATACAATAACTCAAACGATCGCTGACAATTTTTGTATTTGCTCTCTATACTTCTCGGCTTCTGTATATATAAATTATTATCTTTTCAGATTTACTGATTTGTAGCTTTATATATTGCAATTTAGCTCCAGCGATACCTCACTTTTTTTTTGTCGGATGAAGACAAACCATTCGGTGGTACTTGGTTCTAACCCGCTATGGTTTAGGGATACTGGATCACCTGAATATTTCATGAGATCTGTTGAAATGACACATTCGATTGGCCGCGCACCTGGTTCTAGTGATTTGGGACCCAATTTGTCATATCCATCTATGGACAGAGAGTAAGTCGTCAGTTACGGGTTCCAATCCCTGTAAGACCTAATTTTGTTCTTGACCCCAATGATGAATATCAACAACATTTCTTTCTGAATGTCTACGCTAAATTGGAAAAGCCAAAAACATTTCTATCCATAACATTCTAGTAACAATATGAAACTGACGTAGAACGCTGAATTCTACATGAAAATAAAATTAAACAAGTACAGGTGTTTGAAACAAACTTATGGATCCAATGATTTTCGTCTTAGCTTAACATTTTTAACCGGATTTCATCGAATACACAGTACCACCATTTTCCACTGTGCTTTACATTTGAGAAACCCATTTCCAATTCCAGTTTAATCGCGCATTGCAGTTTAATATTTAAACGCGCTCGTACATGTGGATGTTTGGTCTCAATACGATAATTTCTTGGGGAACCTATCTCCGTAGGGTTAGTATCGTTTTTTTGGAGCAGTCTCTCCTGCCATGGGTTTTGACCTTTTTATTTTTATCATCGAGCTCGCGAACTTGTGTGTCAATTTTAAATAGGTTCCCCCATCCACCCCGCTTCTTGTCTGGTGCCAGTAGAAAAACCCAATACACATACACGAACAGTGTATATATATATATATATATTCATGTAGGACGAAACTAGCACCTATAAAATAAATGTACGCTGGATTGAATGTCAACAGTAGATCTAGTCGGCGTTCACGTTACTCGCGTGTGCTCCACTTAAGTTGATGTTCGATGTGTTCAAATCGAATTTGAACTCTCGTAAGATTTGCCATACATGTAGGGCCGCACTCACCGACACCCACTCGCTCTTATATATACATAGATAGATATACGTACTGTACATGAACATTGATTTCTAGTAATACTATACGTGGATGTGTAAAAGGGGAGATGGAGGACGGGGGGGGGGGAGAGTGAGTTCTGCTACACGATTTGGATGAGAAACCGGAGCCATGTTGGTTGTTTACAGTTTGCATTTGCGCTTGCTATTACGAAACATCCAGAAATAAAGGAAGGGGGGAAAGGTATTGCCAAGCACTCTCCTATACGATATTATTTACTGATTTGGTATTCGTGTGCGATGAGTTGTTGACACATCTATAGGGTAAATACCACTTCAACTCTACCGTCTCCATAACCCTATTGATCCTCCATGACTTGCATTCCAGTTTTCATGAAAAATATTAAAATAATATTTACATTTGACAACTGAACTTGTTTATTCGACAAGTATTATTCTAAAATAAGAGAATATATACCGTAGATATAATCCTGCCTCAGATAATTCCAAGCATCGCTTTAAAATACTGTATTTTGTGTATCGTAGATCTATAAATAAAGAAATTGGCAAAGCTCGGCAAAACCTGGGATACGACTGATGAAGATCAAATTAACTAAACTAAAGGAAATTAAGATTTGCAAAACACGAAGATAAACGATTGAAATCACCTAATTTATGTTAGTTAGGTGAGTTCAATCGTTTGGATTCGTGTTTCCACAAATCTTCATTTATTTTAGTTTTATATTTGACCGAGTCTTGCCAACTCGGACGTCGTCGTTGCCCAAGTCGTGTCCTGGGGTTTGTCCTTTTCTTTGTTTTAAGTAATATTCTGTTCACAAATTGAAACATTTAATTTTAGTCCTATGCTTGAAAGAATTTTTAATTTATTAAAAGTTTGATTTCTAATTTTTAATTATGGTCAAGTAACCGTTATAAATCAAACACATACAAAACTTCCAAAGAGACATCCTTGTGAGGGTTCCAGCCCATCTAACTCCTATTCATTTTCTGATTCGGAGACAGATAGACCAAGTAGACCAACATGGAGCAACGAAACATTGTGTAAATATTGCATGTACCTGTCCATTTGTTTTGCCAGGTTCGGAAACGTTTTAATTCTCCTACAGTAGTTGTACTACAGTTGGCGTCTGGCGACGGCGCGATTGAGACTAGAGACACCAAATCGCCACCAGGAGAGCTAGTAACTGTTAATGTGCTATTATTAAAAAATCATAGTTCTCCTATTATCGATCAACAATAACTACAACGATACAGTCGATTCTCTGGAACGCCATCAGAGGGAATCAACCACTTTGATGCACGGATGGGGCGAGAGAGACATCCTAAGCATAGAACGTCATGTCCTTCTTTAATGCGCTCGATTTGAAAGAGAAACAAAGAAGAGAAATCTGCTGACAAAAAATAAACAGAAGACGAAATCTGAGTCTCTGTCTTCTGGGTCAACAAAAATCAGTGACTCGCGAAGGAGGCTTTCATTATCTCGGGATTAAATTTATTGGTCGAGCAAGCGCTTGTATAATACCACGGGATGCGTGTTGCCTCTTTCTCTCTCAGAGCTGTGTGTCTATGGGATTGTAAGAAGGAGAAGGAGGGGGTGTTGTTCTTTCATTCTGAGACGATGTCATTCTCTCGCCGCTCTTTGTTTTCTTTTTTTGTCGGTCGTCGAATGATTTATCTGTGTTTGGAGACGCCAGCTTTATGGTCGACTCCGGTCGTTGTATTTTTCTGCATTTGGTTGGAAATTGCCGGCTATTTAAAGTGAACCGGAGAAAGTAACTGCAGAAATCAAGATTCCGAACATGTAATAAATTTCTCAATATTGATACGTCATCTTTAATTTAATCAAGGATTCTACAATATATCAGTGAACTTAAAAAATACCACAGCACATAAGATGTTTCTAAAATTAAACCACTATGTTTTGCTCCTAAGCAAAACGTCGTGGTGCAGTTGGTTTATGACGGACTGCGGTTCGGCGGTCCCGGGTTCGATTCCCGGCGCGGGCTTTGGCTCGGGGTACTG
>JAQGBY010001305.1:0-30600 GCA_034698785.1 Mycogona germanica
TATAAACTTGAATGGATAACCCCTACCGTCTAATTCAATTCCATTTCACTTTAATTCGTTACTCCATACTACACAATACCAGTTGACAATTTGTAAAGTTCCAATGTGGACATACTCTGTATTAGGTATTCACATTGATTAGATTTACGTGTATTTCGGATAGAATTTCGAGTTACCGGTGCAATTGGGTTTAATGTACAGTGTACGAATATATCTAAGGAGTACTAGACAAGGGAATAAAAATAAATAAATAAACATTAATAATTTACATTTACTATGTTGCCAGTTTATGCAATTGTTATAGGCAAGGGGTATAAAATAACTAAATAAGTGTTCAAATATTACTCTTTTTTAATAATAAGCGACTTTTATTCAAGAATAATCGTCAAAGGTGCCGGTGATTTAACACCTCAACCTTCTAAATATTACTTTAGCAGAAACATATTTTCAGCTAAAATAAGGAAAAACATGTAAGGTTATGGATGCATGGTAAATTTGACTTTATTAAATAAAGAGTGCGCCGGTATCTTTGAGACTAATATTACGTTGCTCTAAGAATGCTGAATGGTTTTGCAGAATTAATCTAATTATTTTTAAAAGCTTATAATTCGTTTTCCGGGTTGTTGGCATTAGTTCTTTTTGCCGTAACGTTAGTTTGAAAGTTCGTATGTCGGGTCAGAGATTGATAATAAAAAAAATTGATTCCACAAATTGGTCGCGTTTATCGATTTTATTGGTAGGTTTGAATATCGATTCTAGCGATCGTGACGTGTTCGTGTATAAAAGAGTGTGAACCGGATGCGTAAGTGGTGTTGCTATCGGTAACACGAAAAACCACAACTTCTGATAACCGCACAAAAGCTGCGAAAGTGAGTTGGGAGATTACAGACTGTAGAAGTCAAATGTCAGACTTGTACATCGTAAGACCACCGCCCAGCGTGGTCATTCTGTATTAGGGAATGTTTGTAAAAAAAAATATACTGGCTGAAATAAAGTGATAATAAAAGTTTAGCTTTTATTACAACAATTAAATTGATAATAAAAATTTAGCTTTTATTAGGAAGCCAAACAACTTGTAACCAATCAAGAAAATGATTATTCTTGATGGTCCACCACTTTCACCGAATGTTAGAAAAACTAATATACCCTGTTAAAAGATGATAGAGCTGGATCACATAAAATTGAATGTTTGTTATGTTGAAAGAATTTGTATTATTCAATATTTTTCAACTGTCTAAATTTTCTCTGCATCTGAAACACTTATATCAATACGAAATTGGGCATTAAGAAACGGAAATAAACAATTACCTATATCATTTCAATTTCTATCAAAGGTTAACAATTGACAAGCAAGAATATAATGTTTTTTAATTCTGTATTATGCTTCATTTTTTAGATTTAGTCACTGTAAAGGAGTTTCTGTACCCCTCTTATTAGTGCTTCGGCACTGTGAAATTGTTTCGTACCTTTTGAACCCATTCTGTATATTATAGTCAATTTATTTCCCTAGGGGTTGCGTAATGGTACCGAGCACGTAGCACAGGATTACTAATCATCGGTTTTTTTTACTCAGTTCAGTATCTAAGTGCGTTTAAAGGTAGGGGAGCAATCACACAATGTTCCGGTGTTATACAGGGTAGTGTGATCGCAGGGTTCACTGAGGATAAAAACGTTGGCCAGGCTATCGGAACCAGCACCATTCCTTTCCTGATTTTTTTTCTCTTCTCGCTCCTGTTAATCTTGATTTTTCTCTGCTCGCTCGACACTGGCGTTCGCATTGATCCTCGGGCTCGGCTCTCACATCAAGTGAAATTGCTCTTTGGCTGTCAAATTAAGCGCTCGCTGCAAGGTTAGCGCCAAACGGATGGACTCGAGCACTCACACACACACACACCATCTGTCGAGGTGGATAGATGATAAAATGGCGTTCCGAATGTGCAAGTTGGCGTTCCGAATGTGCAGGTTGGCATTCCGCCTCGTTTATTGACTGTTACAATAGTGTTTGGTTGGGTGAAGGCAGTGGCAGATGTCGTGACACCTGGTGTCAGGTGAATCTCGCCCAAGATGACCCGATTCACTGACATCCAACTAGTCAATAGCGGTGGTCAAGCTCGTGTATAGTAAAATTCTAGGTGTTGGTTTGCATGGAGCAGTGTTAGTGCTTCCCGTGCTGCTCGGACGTATGTGGTCATCGGTTAGGGTCGGTCATTATTTATTCGACATTCATCTCGACGTACCATTTCCGATTTTCAATAGTTTCACTAGATGCTTTTCAAGTATCAACGGGAGTTCACTAGGCAGGGTTTACGTAACTGTCGTAGTCCAGTCCGTATTGCGACTGACTGTGGTTGGGCGGTCCCGGATTCGATTCCCGGCGCGGGATCTCGAAAATTTCGATCCCGGGGTCCTGGACGTGCCTCTCGCATAGTGCTTAAGTGTTGTCGAGAATTTGCATGTTCGGTTCCATGGAAATGTGATTTTGTACTAAGGTTCGTGTCACTGTGGCTCTATGGAAATGTCATTTTGTTTGGACATGACGAGCACAAACAAGAAATATATCAAATGGTCACGCTGCTCTTACAAATTGATCATTTATTTTCTCAAAACGTTCTTTAACATACATTTTTTGTATGCATGACTCTAATTTTACAAATTTAATTATTACTGTAAAGCAAAGTTAATATTTCCTGTCTGTGATTCGAGAATTCAAATACCTAACGACGCAGCGCCATGACGTGGTGAAGGAAATTCGAATATCATTTAAACTAATTTTATGTCTTTAGGTTGTTGCGTTCATAAGATATGAATTTAATAAACAGAAATATCAGAGTGAAAACAGATAACCAGGAGGGGCGACAGACAGGGGGTTGTAATTAGGGAAAAGGAGAGAGTGTGACAATTGCCGAAAGCCACACATCTACGTTGTGATGATGGGCTTTAATGTCTAATATAATTATTAAAAAAGTTTGGAGAAATATCTCGCATCACTATTTCCCCGCATTATGATCCTGGGTAAAGCGGGGCCCTTTGCATGGTCTAGTAATTATTTTATCTGTCTTATAATTTTAATATCATTTATGAACTATAGACTCTTTTTCACTTTTCCAAACAAAACGCTTCTCGCCAAAAATTCAGTTCATGCATTTAAACATTGTCTTCTAAAAATGTAATGGCAAATGTCATCGTTTGGCAATAATGTCAAAAGACATTTTTTCTATGGAGCAGGTGTCTGTACAACTCATGGGTTTTTTTTGTTATTCCCCTTTTAATTCGTGCTACTTTATCTACTGAAACGTCATTTCCATATATTCAGTATTTGACACCTTTAGAATATTAAGCTTGGGTTATTATTCTAACCCAAATGCCAGACAGACGGATCAATAGTTCCTAGTTTTACTCGTTGACGTTCATTTGTCTTTCGCGTCAATTTATTCTGTGTTTCTTTTTTCTGTGACACGCTTGTTTCATTAAAACACCATTTCGGAAGTTTGGGAGCAGTTATTTGAAATTCCGAATGAAATAAATCGTTCATTACTTTGTATAATGCACTTTTGCAACTGACATTTTCTATCTAATTTGAAAACAACATTTTTAAAAATATAATTAAAAATATGAACACAACTAAAAATAATTTTCAATGAATCTGGGGTTTCCTTATGATACTTTCGCCGTAAATTTCAGATTATTGAAGCAGAATTCTTTGAGTTATTGGTATTTCGTATTTTTTGAATTCTTTCGAACACAGATTTAATATTAACATTGAAATTGCATATTCATCTTATGGTAGAGTTTTTCTGTTTAGTTAAACTTTTGCAGCTTTTGTGATTTTCGTTGTCTTGAGACAAGAACATTGTTGGTGTACGACTCTCAATTCTACTAATACCAATTCAACCCTGACCGTTTTGGCTCTTATTATTATGGAGACGAAGTTGCCGAGTCTGCGTTCCGTTGTCGGGCTATTTCCCATGATGCCCCGCGGACTTGGCGTCTGATTGGCGATTCCATTCCGCGTTTTGCGCCTTGCAGAAGCTCGATGGAAGCGCCCACAGATTGGGTTTAGTTGTGCCCGGCATCGCCGGCATTCCTTTTCCGCCTCTCCAGCTCCAGCATTTGCCGCCGTCGTTCTGCAGTTTCCAGGAAAGTAATATAATAACTGCACAGTCAAATTTCATGAATAAATCAAGCGAAAATTGCATTCCTCTAATGCCGGCTAGTCCCGTGGCATGCGGCGTTAAACCTATTGCGAAAATTCAGTTTTCCGAAAGCCGAGTGTGTTGTTTGGAAGCAAATATCGAATGCTGGCACTTTTTTCTCGGAATTTGTATATTTGTTTACAAGAAAATACGCCTTCATCAAGTGATTTTGTTGACTGGGGAAGAGCCAAGCCGTAAATAGAAGTGCGTCTTAATATATTACAGCGAAATGTATCGAATAAATATTGTTCCAGAATGAAGATATTCGTATTCCGCATTTCTTTTATACATGTGAAAATCTACATAAAATGAATTGCTTCCCGAAAACTATCCGTAAGAAATGAATTATTGGGAACCTGAGGAAACAACATTTTAAATTCTGAAAATTTCACCTGAATTTTCACTTTTTGTATTTAGTCATTTGAGTTTTTCTACCCTTAGAATTGTTTAGCCACACATATAAAGAGACAATGGGAAAGCGTTAGCGCTAAATTAGTTCCTTGTGTGAATTTCGTGTTCCGATGGACACCTGCGCACTTTCCGCACCATTATGGAATGATGGAAATGGTACCCATTCAAGATCCTCGAAATGTTCCGTATCCATATCCCCGAGACCCTCGAAACAACATAATTAGCCATCCAGAGTAGGCTTAAATGCCCGCAGATTTGGGGAAAGAAAATGTATTTGTGGTTATATAGTTTTCAGGACTCTTGCAAACTCCAATAATAACTAACACAGAAGTGACAATTAAATCGACTTCCCCTAATGTGTCACATGCCTTTGTCCATTCGTATGTTTCATTTTTCTTCATTCAATAACGTTATCACCAGCATAAATCGATACGATACTTGTTCGGCACTGGATATCTGGTTAATGGGTCTAAGGAGGATATTTGCTACACAGTTGAGTCATTGTGACGGTGCTCCAGCTTAATTAGTGCGGGGAATACAACCGTACGTTGCCTAATAGCCTAACGCGCCGCACCAGGCTTAAACAAGATTAAAAGGTATGACATTTTTGTTGAACATTAACAATAACGCTGCAAGTTTTAATTATTCACCGCCCAGGAGATTATGCTCAACGGATGGATAGCAACTCCACTCTATATTGAATTGACTAGCGCGCGCCATTGCGCTTCAACGAAAATTGAATTCTACTTGTACAGTTGTCCGTATTGTCACTCTTGTTACGTTAATCCCAAACTCCAGTAATCTTTTGTCATTTGTTATGCTTTATAGAAAATAAGCGAAAAATTGGAACAGCTCTCTGCATTGATATAATAGTTATTTTCAGCGATTGTTCATCAAATAATGATTACAGAGGTTCGAAAGCGAATCTGAAAATTCGTCAAATCCTTTACTATTTTGTTTAGTTTAGCTAAACAATAGATAAAGAGCATTAATCAAGAATGGGGTGAACACAATCTGCTTGCTCTAAACGTCAATTGAAATCTGTTGTATTCATAAAAATCCAAAATAAATGGAATTTTCATAGAAATGTTTAATTTTTAAGCTAGCACTAATCCCAAGACTCAGACGGCTGTTAGGGGATGGAGGACGTGACCGCCGCGCCACCTAGCGTCGGTGACACCAAGTGTGACGTCATATGGTTCACTTTCACATGTGAACTAGCCATAATAGCTAGTTGTTCGTAGAGCAGGGGGCCCATTTTGGACTCAATCTTCTTACGTCACGGTCACGTTACTCAAATCAGTCAATCACAGCACTGAGGAAGATTGAGTCCAAAATAGGCCCCAGCAATTTCGACTGCTATAGAGCGACTTTAACTTTCAAGAACTTGCACACGTGAACTAGCCATAAGATTTGATCTAGCTGTTCTGTGAGATACTGAAGAGAATTTTTATCTCGCGCTAATCTCGTCGCTAATCCAGTCGAGAGTTGTGTTTTTAGTTTTGTTTATTTATTATCTGCTTGTTCCGCGCGCTACTGCTTCTTTTCATATGCATCTGTTTCCGACTGTAATATCTGATTTCCTGTTTGCAGTGCATGACGGGAAGTAGCTTTCGCATCCTTGACCTAGTTTGGGCGCCACTCGAGCTGTGGCTTTGGCCCACAGCGGGCGCCCTTTAAATATCGTGGAGAAAAGAGCAGGGGAGGCGAACGACCTGAACTCCGCTCTAACGTGCCTTGCATGCTAATCAAAGGGAGTGATAATGAGCGGGGAATCAGTTTTCGATTAGCGCAAGTAAATTTATGAAAATGCAAATTTTCATTCTCGGCAAAATATGACATCGTAACATTATATACGTTACTAAACTGATGCAACTTAGTAATGACTTTTAAATTGTTCTATCAAAACAGTGCATTGAAGAGCGTTTCGTTCACAGAAGCGTTAAGTCAAAAATTGCAGTTGTTAGCTCAATTGTCTTATTGGGGGACGATTTAAATGGTTTTTTTGCCCAATCAACTGTAGTCAACCGCACTACAGGCATTACGTACCCCTCATGGTGCTAATCGAACCCGGGACCGCCGAGCCACAGTCAGTAACACAGTTGATGGTTGCATTCCCTGCCGCCCCTTATAGGCGAGCAATCACTAATAGCATACTGAGTTGGCAACTGCTGCTGATGCGCGTTTTCTATCATTTCGCCAAATTGTCTAAGACAAATCGTTCCAATGTATTTTACATTGCTTCTTCGTAATAGTTTCTCTTCAGCGAAAAATTTAGCTTCGCAATTTTTTCTCCAATGTTTGGTTTTATTTCTATAATTATTGGTATTTGTATATTTGGTAATTCTTGTTTTTAGTAATTGTAGTGTATTTTCTGAAACAATTTCTCACAAATTAAATCTTATGAAAAAATATTTTTAATGATTTTCTCATATGTCAACTTCAATTTAGTTACTGTACGCGCTGATATGCGGAATGCGCAATAAGCTATTAAGTACAAAGCACTTCATTTGCCGAAATTCTCCGTGCTTGTTAGGCCTGCTAATAAAATTTGCAAATTCCCAATCCACCCTCCCTTCATTCTCGTCTTTCCACCCACTTCGCATGGATTCTTCCTTTACCGTTCACATCCACCTCCTCCGTTCCATTATCCCTCCAAAAATATGCGACATTAAATATCTTCCTGGTATCCTATCACCAAACAGACCGCCATCCTTGAATAATATTTGTGTGTAGAGAATTCTCGTGAACGGTTAGCAACAAAGAGAAACAATATTTTGGCGAAATTAATTATACCGTGGTTGTTACACAAATTGAAATAAAAGATACAGATCGTATCTTAGAAATCTGAATATCCGTTGTTCTTCTCGCGATTCTTAAACACAATGGAAGATCTTCGCTCGCTCAAATTCGTACTGTAGAATGTCAAAATTTGTTGACGTGCGGGTCTCAGGTGCAAAATTGAAATTAAACAAAAATGGTTCGGCAATATTTGTGCTTGCTGCGGCCCTATCAATGCCAATTACTCGCGTATCGCCAATTTAGAACTTGGGGCGGGGAACCCGGGCTCGTGTGTTTTAAATGTCAAGAGAGGGATTTACAACTAACTGAATGTGACAAACGTTCTTCCAAAACGAGTCAAAAGGTCACTCGCTGATCTCGATACATACTCGTATTGGGTGCGATGAAAGGGTGCTTGCGGAAATTGCTACTTGAATCTTTTCTACATAAAAGGTTAGGGGATGGATGGAATTTGCGAGATGAGGGGGGGTCCACATTTTAATGCGAGACGCTCGTGCGTTCGCTTGACATATATTGAACTCAGGGGTGCAGTGAAACGAAAACGAGAGACCCCCCCTCCCCCGGGGCTTCATCAGGCACACTATGCAACAGAGGTTGCCATATAGACGTACGCACAACCACCGCAAAAATTGTCAATTTTAGTTTAAAAATATATATGCTTAAACAATTCAGAGAATTTTTCAAAACTGGTTCAATCGCCAGCGACCATTTATTTGTAGGAAACTGTACGTTTAAATATACTCGTATAATGTGTTAAACTTTATAAACTCAAGAGACAGTTCAGGCAGGCTTGCAACCCACTCCCATGAAATTTTAAAATTAGCTTATAAAATGTTAAGTTGGATAAAATGATAATTAACACAAACCCCCAATCACAGGCTTTGTCCTAAACTGAAATGCTATAATGTATTTAGTCTGAATGGCGCCTTAAAATTTCCCAACCTGATTTGCAGTGTATGATGATATCGCTTTTAAATATTAAAGTGCGAATACACAACAAGCGTTTCCTTGCGAGTAGATTGATGTTGATGTATTTTTTATGATGTTGGATTGCATTGCCAAAGCAAAGACACTCAACTCTGAAAATGGAATGAAGTCATGCGGAATTATCCGCCGAGGTAAACTAACTCGAATGACAACATGAGCTATATGTACACACACATTTTAAGGAGGTTTGTTCCAAATAAACATTTAGTTTTCGACTTTAAATTTCGAGGAAGAGCATTTCGGATAAATAAGAATGTCTTATTATTTACGAGTTGCAAACTGAATGTCACAATGCTCCAACCGTTCTCGATTGGCTTTGTAGCTATGATGCAAAAGATTGAAGTAGTCCCAACTGCTAGGTGCGCAAACATGTGTGAGAATAAGATTGAGCAAAAATCAATATTAACTGTAGCAGCATAAACCACAGCGTTTTGGTAGCAAAACAGTTTTTCAAACCAATGGAGCGCGAAACTGACAAATGTCACCGGCATCGTGCTACGGCAAACAAACGATAGAATATGTTGGAACGGTTGGGGTTGGATTTAGCCGATCCAGTTTGATTTATAGGTCGAAACAGAATGAAAAACTGCAATATAATAAGTTGACTTAATAGTTTAAAAAAATACTTTCGAAGTATCCAAGATTCCAATACTTGTCATGCGACCAATGCGGTCAGTGTTTAACCAACATCAGTTTGATCTGATCTAATAGTCTTCTATCAGTTATTCTATATTCTAATCAGTGTCGGGTGACCTCAGTTCGTGTTTTGTTGGGTGCCATCGGTCCAGGGTTCGGTGTTAAGGACATCTTATCAACATCTAACTTTTATGAGAAACTAGGCCAAAGGACCCGGCTTCTCACGGGATAAATAAACGGAGAAAATATTCGAATAGGTTATGATAAGTTCATCAAAGAATTTTTTAACAAATATTGCGTGGTTTTTCGATGTCCAAACCTTTGATTTGATTTTGTGACGTTATGACTATGCCCACACTCTAACGTTTGCAACACTAATCCACCTCCCACGTCTCAGTCCCCATCCCACACTTCTCCCACCCACTTCACAAATTCGGGGAAATGGTGTCACGTCACTGGTACTATTCCCGCCCCCCATGCAACATGTGGATTCGATCCCAATCCTATCAATTATTACAATGAGCTAGTGGCCTTATTTTTACGTCAAATGTGTTGTTCAGGTTTTTGTCCGATCTTGGAATTTTATCTAGCGTAGTTCAGACATAAGTTGGGATCTTTGACGTGTTCCTGATGTTGTACGGCCATAGATCCCACGGTTTTACTTCCCTTGCGAAGAAAGGCGCACGTGGGAATTTCTCTCGTCCGGAAAATTCCAAAGGTGTATGCCGGGAATCGAACCTGCGATAGTAAGCACACCCGCTAACTACTATGTCTCACGGAACCTCTCCTTATTTTCTCATGTTTCCTCACTTTGATGTCAGGCGTACTTAATATCTGAAATAAAATATATGTATTTTTCATTTTATTTTGTAAAGTGGGATTAATCTCCAGGGCATTAATCATCATAGATAGTTTTTTTATTTGCATAAGTTTAAAAAACTTGAGAATTTCCCGACATATTTTGAACATAACTATTTGCTGCGTGCCGTAAGATTTATATAGAAAGTAGAACTTGCTTGGCACTTTATCGTTCCTAGGAATCCGGTACTTATATTGATCTGAAACTCTCGTTACCTTAATGGTGCCGTCATGCCTAGCCTCAAACGTGTCAAGTTAATTGCTCTAATTGGAGGTCGCCAAAGTTTTAGGTAAGTGACGGTGGTGCTTAGATCGACATAGCAAGAGTTTTTCTTTGCCATTTTGTATTTGTCAGCTCCATCACTCCAGCAGATCGTTACGTCACATCGCTCCCCACTACGTTATTACGCAAATGAAGATTTAATATTTTTTCTGGACAAGGAATCCGCATCTTGTAACCTTTCCAATATGCATGAGGTTAGAGATGTTTTCTTTCATACTCGCATTAAGATTGTTGGGTACTTTCTACAGTATATCTGTGCCCTGCGGCTACTCACGTTTCTCAGGAGCAGTAGTGCCATTATAGCAATCTTTTTTGTTTGAACCCACTGTCTTGAGATGTTTGGTTTGAATTGTCACCATTTCAAGGGCATTATCAACTCCCAGTCATATTGCAAATGTCCTGCAAATGTTACTGGAAATTTTCACTCTGTTTTTGTCCTATGTCATCCAGTCCTCCCCATGGATGGTATTTTTCCCCATTTCCCCCAGTAACCTACCGTTCCAAGGAGCATGGTGACATTAGCCAAGAAGGTATCAAATCCACCATCTTTTTTTGGGGTTGGGGTGCATTTGTCACTTTTGGTTTAGGGGAGCTGGACCAAAGCACCCCTGGGGCTCTTTAGCTATCGAGGTCTTCACTCCTATAGAATGGAGTGCAGGGATAGATTAAAGTGCTGGTGTCTAGTAGTTTCAATAGCTAGACGCACCACTTTCCCGGCTATGGGGGGTTGTACTACTATTGTGTTGTCACACATTAGCTACTCTAGCAAATATTGTAGTCACATTTAAAGAATTGGTCCCAAATCAAATGACAGTAACACCGCTATCTAAGGATTGAACAAATACAGTTAGTTAGAAGCTTTGACATTGGGAGCACCGAACGTGTAAGAGCCAAACCAAACTTTGGAGAAGCTGAACATCTCTTGTTCAAGACAGCAAAACACTTCAGACTCGATTCAAACTCATTTTCGGTTCAAGTTTCCGTGAAGGCGCTCTGAACACTCTTTTCTTTGAAACTGTAATGCACTTTCAATTACCTTTGTGCAAAGGCGGCAATTTTTTATTTTGTAGAATTACAATCCAAACTAAAATGTTTCCAGCATTAAGTATTTTTATACTTTCTAATAATTTAATTAATTTACTACTAAGCATAGGTTTACAATACCGCCTGTGCATTAGTATCCAATGGATTCGCTAAACGCCAGTTGATACGAAACCCTTCTTCTCCGGGAGTGTTGCAGTTCTTTTGTCGGACAGCCCTGTCACGGTTGAGTTCAGACTAATCATTTGTTTTAGAGTGCCGCACTGGCTGCACCAACTCGATTGGAATATTCTATTGTGCGTAAACGCGGGACTCAATACTGTTTTGCCCGTACTCTCTCGCTCCGTGTGTAATTGGACGGGGCTAATTGATTTTTGCTAAAACAAACGCATTAGCGACGGGGGAAATCTGATATAGACGTGGAAATGTTGTTGACAGTGTATCAGACCAAAAAGGTTAAGACCATAGAGGCAAGTCTAGGCGATATTCTTTAATGCCGCTGCTTTAGCATTGCCAAATTGAACTAGGTCCCGTATTCCAATTGTTTCTGTCCTTTCTAGTGAGGTGAGGTGAGATTGCTTGCACCCCGTGCCGCTCTTGTTGATCGGAACCAATCCGGTCGCGTTCGGAAACGTTTAATTTAAATAGGTTTGGGAATGCCACTGGTGTCATCCCATTGGAACGTTAGGTAAAACTAGAGTGTCAAATATATTCGTTCCAATAAATTAAATGACATTAAAGCTGAAGACAGGATAATAATAGGTGACGATAGGTGGCGATATGTGATATTTATGAGATTACACTGTACAATAGATTAAATTAATTTGAATGCAACGAAGCACACTCATTCACGCCAATTTATTTATTGAATAAATAATGTGAATCATAAAATATATTACAATATATATATACAAAATTATCCTGGCTCCTATAGTCTGGCGAACGAATGTGCAATTCAGCGTATAAGTAATCATAGCAACATCAGCTCAGGTATTCTTTTTTTTTAAAAATAATAATGCCTGTTTATTATGCAATAATATTTAGGTCAATGGATGCAGAAGTTGTGAGCTTAAACGTTCTCGCATTACATACAAAAACATCCAAACTTTGCATACAGATATACAGTAAGCCCTGTAGCATTCGTCCATTGTTCGCTGTTTAGCTGTAACGTGCACCTGAATATGATAAACGCTCTCGCACAAGTACCCTGTATGTGAGGTTCGTTCCGAGAACGTTCGGCCTATGTACCTATATATATATATATATATGGACAATTTAGCATATGTAGCCTAAATGCGGTCGACCCTATAAACGTACGCGCGCAGCACGTTTAAGAGCGCATGTGATATTTACAACGGAGCACAGGTGGTTTCAGTTTGCCCTCCAGTTAATGGCGGCTGTCGCGAAAACAGGGCGGTTTCTGAAAATGTTTGCCGGACCAGCTCTCAACGTTGACTCGATAAAATTCTATTTCCACCGTTCTTCACAAAACCATAGATTGCTTGGTTCAAAATATGTTAGATGATGTCAAATCCTTATTTCGTTTAGGATTACGCAAATCACACTGTCCTAATCATTTGAATTAATAATTCTCTAAGGTCTAAAGTCTTTATTGCCACGCGAAAAATATTTTCCTGAAATATCATGGACGTGGGCCATATTTACAATCTAGTTAATTATGTCTGGTTGCGTGCAACGTACTGCGGGACAAGTCAATTTGACGTGATTCAATCACAATCTTACCACTAGATTCGTCAGTTCTTATTATTTTATTTTGAATGTAATTTTGTTTTTGTGTGTTTTTCCAACGTTAAATGTTTACAGCAGCAAGAAATATTTGATTGCGCCATTGATTTTGTCGAATTGGTCTGACTTGTGTCGGCACAAACAGGTACATGTCATCAACTTGCATATATATTATAGCCCGTGTGCCCTTGTCACTCGATTGCAATCGAGATTGGGCGACGTCGTCAATTTTGTTTTCATCGCAGCTCCGCTATTGCTATTGCGCATAGGTGTAACCGCAGCGCCACTTTACAGTTTTAAAAACCAAAAATGTGTAACGTGCACGACAATTGACAGCTACTGACTAAAATTTAAATTACAAACTGGTTGTTATCGTACAGTTGATCTCATCGTCACAGACAGCACAAACTGCACCAATCACTCGGATATGGTTCTACTATTGATGTCAATCTCTCTAACCAAATGCATCGATGTGGTTAATGCTGTTTTCTGTTTGCAACAATGTAATCCGATCAATGCACAACGTTCTGTCGACTTTTGACAAATTTGGAAGCAATTTGCGGTCGATGCCAAGCCGAACCAACTAACCCAAGATCTCCTACCTGTTAGTGAAGTGCGTCTGAAAATGTGTATCGATATAACAATTCGGAAATATTGATGTAACTACTAGGGAATAGATTGTCTCTGATGGACTACGCCTAAAATTAAACTCTGTCCATGGATTATACGGAGTATTGGCGGCCTCTTGTGAAGTGTCTAATGTAATCACGCCAGGCGAAAATGAAAATAGTTTACAGACATTCCGATTTACTATTTTTGCTACCATAGTTAGTGATACTATATTTTACTACGTTTGACCTACTCGTACACCTGTACATGTGCGCAAGAACATGCATTGACAAATTTGAAAGAGTCGAAACCGTTCTGTCAACTGTTAGTAATCGTGAGACAATATTTCGTGTTGGATAACCTTCTTCAAGTCATTATGGAGAGGTAGGCCTGTTGAATTTGTAATTTTCCTCCTGATGTAACGATCGATAACTTCAAAATAATGTCAATTAAATCATATACCATTGCATTTTCGCTTTTGTATTGAGCCCATCATGGTGCACTATTTGGTGGATTATTTGGGAGGGACACACGAAAACGAAAGCCCGAGTCGGATTCGTACCACAAGTTAGTAATAAAAACAAATTCGCATCATGGATTTACAGTATTAAATTCAGTAAACAAGTAAAGTATTGCATATGAGAAGAAACACGGGTCTGAAACCTTCACTCGACGACGATTTAACGAGTCTCCAAGTTTCTATGGTTCTGTCCCGTATTTGTTCTATAAATTACATATTTTTTGTCTATGTTTATTTTAAGGCGCTGCCTGCAATAGCTATCACTCGAATCTTATTCTTTTCTACGTATTATTGCTTTTCTGAGTATTGTTTGTTTTCTAAGTATTATTGATTTTCTACGTATTATTACTTTTCTAAGTATTATATTTTTCAGGTTTAGTGGGGGGGGGGGGCGGAGCAACAAATTGCATATCATAGGCCTTAATCATATTAAATTTATGAAAATGAAATTGGGCAAATAATAAGTTCCTGCAATATTGATAGCAGCATTTCAGTATAAAAACGAGAAATGCCTTAAATAAATAAATAAGAGTAAAAACGCTTCTGCGTTGCCTATGCACATTACTTCAGCCCGATAAAAGCAACCTCATTTCCTGATACTTTTCCCGCCAGAATTGCTTCGAAACTACCTTGTTTATCTTCACTACCTTTTTGTCTTTTTCCATTACATTGTTCTTGCTCGTTGCCATTCTGTGCCGGTCTTCATCTTCCTGACACCTGTTACACATTTAACTGGTTGCACGCTATCGCTATGGTAGCGCTGCGATGCTCGAAGGCATGTGCGCGTCGTCAACAATGTTAGGTAAACACCTGTGATTGTTACGTGTTTGCCGATGGTGTGCCGACGCTGTTGGAAAATCTAGTATTCGTCTTTTGATTCTACCAGACATGTTATAATGTACGACACTGCCTCTTACAATTGCAATTACAAATTTTACTCGCATGCAGCCCACAAGGGAGAGACCTATGGCGGTGGTCAAAAGACCAGTTGGGGACAGAAATGGACTTATTTTAAAAGGCCCTGTACTTATTTTAAGGACATATATTGTAATTTTAGTCACATTCTGATGTCTTAGAGCAGATATTTTCACTCCAAACGTTCACGACAATGTTTGTCTTGACGTTGGCACACCAAGATCGTCAAATGTACCTGTGACATCTTATATTGACAACTAACTTTTAAGTCCCTCACGAGGACATGGAGGTTTGGAGGAGGCGTGATCAATTCACGGCCGAGATCTTCTGAATTTTTCGGACAAGAGTAATTTCTACATGCTCAATTCTTCGGGATACAAGATGAAAGCATTTAGTGAAGTTGTTTGGCAATGGTGCCTCTTTTTTCTCTTTTCTTTTAATTCACTGAAGTGACGGGTCACAACAGGAAGATTCTGTACCCCTCTCGGTGCTTAGGCACTATGTGAGAGGCACTCTTGGTGGAATTATAAAAAAGATTAAAGAAGATGCTGAAGTAACTACCGCGAACGAGGATCTCAAGGAAAAGAGGTATCGAACCGACTTGGCAGAGTGAGCAGGTGAAGTACTTCTGGTGGCGAGCGAATATGCTGGTGCTCCGTATTGTAAGGCAATCACACAATACACATGGTCAGACTCTGTTTTTAGGATATGGAAAATCGAGCAATCTTTGGGGTTTAATCTGTAGAAAAATAACCAGAAGTGAAGCGCTCGAGAGCGTTGCACTCCCTCTATTCAACTTCACAACAAAACAACAAATTTGTAGATGTCAGGTCCTGTGAGGACAAATAAAATTGGGTCTACATGCAATGTTTACCATGCTATCAAGACCGCTCTTCTCTGAAGCAGCCAGAAAGACTCTTTTGTCGGAGATTGCCACCCGACTGTGCATTAAATGAGTTTCGGCACGAATGTCATTTGCATTTCTTGTTTGCAATCGTCGCTTTGTTCGTTTTTTTTCTCGAGACAGTAGTTGGAGCAAATGGGTTCTTTAATGCATTCGCGTGTAGCTTTCGATAGTTTATCCAATTTTGAGATCGAAAGAGTGTGTACATGTACGTACGTCACCAACACGTCAAGTGCATTTATTATTGAAGTGGGTTTGGCAATTGGAGTAGTTACATCATTCATCATATAGACACGGTTTTGAGAGCTATAATTCAGGCGCTTGAATGGGTTGTGCCAGTCTTTCCAGAAAGTTTGTCTTCGTAATTTTAATTTTATTTCCCATTACTATAGTCTGCACTACATGCGTTTCTGTACCCCTCTTGGTGAGGGACACATTTTTATCGAGAGTCCGCGCCGGGAATTGAACCCGGGACCGCCGAGCCGCAGTCTGTAATGGAAATTCGCAGTCTTCAATTCCAGGCTACAAAAATCCATAAAAGCGTAACAAGTGCAATTTACCAAATGGTCTATCGAAAACCTAAGATTCATATTTTCTTTCCTAGATAGGAAGAATTCTGTGCCAGTAATAGTGACGCAATCTTTATTAACATCGCCTATGGCATTTTCTTGTGACGTTAGAAGGATAGCGACGGCAAAATGGCGCTAAACTCAGCAAACTGAGTTCTAAAGTTTATCCTATATCTCTGTAATAATGGCAGCTCCAAAGCTTCATAGTTTTGTTGGAATCGCATCGCATTTCTGGAAAATTGATCTCACTAGACTCGAGTCTTTTCTTTGATGACGTGTTAAAACTAAGACTACGTGTACCGAAAATCCGGATGACTTGTCAGTTTTGTCTCTCCTTGTCGATAAACGGAGAGACTGGTGGGAAAAGTGATTGTTCTCCGCAGCTGTTCAATGAACGGTAGATCTTTTTCAAAACGACAGTTCATAACTAGCACTTGTCGATGCTCGGATTAAGTACTCTGGCATTTCCACTTCGCTCAATCACATTTAAGTTGTGAATCTTTCAGCTGATAATCTTCGTGTTTCAAAATGTAATACTTGATCAATAATTGTGGTGCGCTTTCGCCAAATCTGGGATTTATGAAATAAATAATCCGTTCACTATTTTATTGTACTTCTAGTCATTATTTGTAAAAGGCACTATAGTTTTGTCTCCTGCAACTTTTAGATTATGCCGCTATCTGGCGTTGTCTTTTTCAATTTAGTTATTTATATATCCGAATTCGCTTGTGCTCTATTTCGTTTAACCCATTGATAGTTTTTTGTAGCCGTTCATTGTGGTGTTTTTAGGGCGATGCTCGTATTTTCCTGTGATGGTTCTAACCGTAGCTGCACTCGGCTACGTCAAATAATTAATGATTAATTAATTATTAATTATTTGAGGAATGATATCTGGACGAATTTCTTGACATTGTAGGTCGCCTTTTGTTCCCCGCAAGAACGGTGGACAGGAAACTCAATGTCTGACCCTTTGTCTGACCACATGGTTACGACCTTTTCTTTGGTCGTGCTTTCGAACGCAACTGATGAGAGAGATGTAAGATTCTCTCGACAACGTTCTTGTGGCCTAGTAAGTAGACGATCTAAATCATAACTTATTCAAATTATTTTCGTGGATGATGACTGAGTGAGTGTATTTAGCGTGGTCAGTCATCGAGATTCTTACAGATATCATTCCTCTCGTCGTTTTGTCTCCTGTATCTTTAGGACTATGCCCCTATACTAACTAGCGATTTTTTAAAATTTTGTTGTAACTTCTGGTGCAATATTTGCAGTGGCATTTTTTTGAAGGATATGTTTTTGCTACTGAATCATTAATCAGTAAAAATTAATCTGAAGCAATAATAAAAAAAAGATTAATGTTGAAGTAAAATGTTTGATAAAACAGACTCGAGAGGTTTCGAAACTATTGTTGATTTGCGCGATTCCCAGTTTGGTTCGCACTGGACTGAATGTGTGCCGCCGCATCAATTCCAAAAGTGTAGCGTTAAGCTGCAATGTCAATCAAGGTGAATTCTGAAATGTGCGCGCCGCCGCACAACTGGGGCCCCCGTGACGTCACTCGGATGGGGCGATTAATAATCGGTGTGTGTAGGCCAGGTACAGATCTATCAACGTTGGGCATACCGGTCGTGTGCTCTTGACAGGTTTAGCGAGTGCTGGTGGGGGGGAAGCACTGGGAGTGGGGGAGTGGCACTGTTTTCCCCAGAATTAATTGCATTCCAGGATATTTGTGCGATTGGCAAACGTATGGTGAATGTATTTTGTGGCAATTCATCACTTTTAAATGATTAAACAATTATTCATCCATCCATAGGTTTTCATATTGTTCCTACAGGTGTACAGTGTATATTGAAGGATTTGAGGTCATGTGAGGCCTTCCTTCTGCGACATCTGTACCGACATCGGCCTATAAAAACATTTCGGAACAATATGCAAATGCACAGTATATCCATGGGGTTTCCTAACGTTGACGACTGTAACGTCAACGCAACCTGGGTCTTATAGCTAGCATTGGTGAAAAAAATGTAATGCTGATGATGATGCTGTAAGCCGAAAATATTTACATGTTCTGATTTAATATACACGAGGTAGTTGTCGTTAAGGAGGATCATGACGCTATACTATCTAGCTTTGTGTTCTCATTCATTTACGAGGTAGATATTTCAATTTTTCTGATGAGGTGCGACTGCGCTGATTTCGGAAGCTTGGTCATTATTTTAATTGTGTTTTGTCGGTTTAATTATTTATTGGGCATGGTGTTTGAAATTAGTTGTACGTTGAACAACAAATTTAAATTCAATAAATGCATTGTTTGTTGCAATAACTATTCTGTATTATCAAGATGAAAATGTGAATGCTGGACGCATACCAGGAAACCCCGGTGACGAGAACAATATAATGAAAACTGGTTTATTATAATTTAGGACTCTAGGGCTAACGGGTCAAAAAAAATCCTAAATTAAATTAATGTTGAAACAATTTCGAGACGCTGACAAAAAAATAATCACAACGCGGTTATACAAACATGTTTGAATTTAAACAAATGTTGGTCGTTATTAAAAATTCGCGCTGAGACCGAAAATCCTAAATTAGGTAGCCCAAAAATTTAAAGATGTTTGTTGTGGTTATATTTTTTCTCAGTGTATCGAAATTGTTTCATGATTAATTTAATTTTGGAAAAATGCTGACCCTTTATATCATGGGGGCCCATTTTGGACTCAATCTTCCTCAATGGAGTTTATCTTCCTCCAGCTGTGATTGAGTCCAAAATGGACACCCTGGAGTCTTACATTTTAATAAACCAGTTTTTAATATATATCTTTTGTTCTCGTCGCCAATTTTTCCTGGTATGCGTCCAGCATTCACATTTTTATCTTGATAACATTCCCCGGTGTCCTCTACATATTCGAACAACTATTGAGAAGTTTGTACAGCGTTGATTGGATTTTAATTATTTCGGTTAATTAAGCAAGGATATCTATCATACGAGCACATTGTACGTGCAATTTCATGACGCGCGCCTGATCCACCTACGTTTACTGGAATGGTATTGATGCTAGTGGAACGCGCCACACGTGCAACCCGCAAATGTCTCGCCATCTATCGGCAAGAATATGAAACTAAACTTTCCCGTTCCATCCGTTGCCCGACATTGCCACTAGATGGACGCACGCGTACTCTGGATAGTGTAGTCGGAAATCGGAATATCGATCCGCGGGTTTGTGGAACGTGTTGCTTCCAACTTGCGCAGGAGCCGCTCCCACGCATTGAACTTGCCCCACATTCTAACCTTTCGGGAAAGGTTGCACAGAATTCTGTGCTATTTGACACTGAAGTTTTCGGTGAACCGTAAAACCGTCAAGATTAATATTCGTTCAGCTTTTTTTTTCTCTTCAGATTTCAGACCAAGAGATTACGGTGAGAAAAATTCACGAAAAATTATATTCGACTCTGTAAATCTCTCCATGAATGGAACAGTGTCATCTTTAGTTCAAATACAACGTTAGAATGGTTTCTATTAAAATGTTAATTTCCCTGGTGCCAGTTGGGCGCACATAAAAATTGCATTTACGGATTTGTGATTTCGAGAGAGTGCTGAATTTCTGAACAAACCATTTATGGCTTGAGATACCGTAGGGCTCACCAGCCCCCTCTTCTTTTTGTATTTCTAATCGATTCGCTTTCACATTAAAGTGTTATTCGTTTTCGTGTCGAATGAGCTTTTTTGTGTTGGCTGCGCGTTTCCTCCCTATTTGCCTGCTTTGCCGCATTGCTCCTGAGCTCGTATGGTTTTTATTGCAGCACTACGGAATGCAAAGTTGGGCAGCTGCTGCCTCATGTATATATGTAGAACTGGGACAGCATTTTCTGAATAATTCATTTGAATAACTGACGTGTGGGCTCTATAAATTTTCACGGTTTCATTGCTCTGCATGAAACTTGAAGACAATTAATTTGAAAATTGCTTTATTTCTGGGTTATTTAATCCCCAACAAGGTTAGCCGTATAATTGAACTTTAAACGTCTGTACAGGAACCAGCTAAGTCTCTTTCTGTTTTTCGACGGTTATTATCTCGTACTAATAATAAATGCTTCAAGTGCCCTAGTCGATCTAGTCATTATTTAATCCTACACGTACATGTATTGTATAGTTATTCTTAAAGCTCAGTAAATTAGTAAAAAAAAACAAACACAAATTAAAATAAATTTCCACATTACGTTTTGCATTTTTTATATGTTTAGGCTTAATGAGCTCGATGTTTGGGCTTACTTTATACAAATACAATACAAAGAGCATGACTATACCAGGATCCATGCCGTCTTCCCGTTCTAATTTTGCTGTATGAATTCTGCATTGGTTTACTCAGACTTTTATGCCTTAACAGCCCACCCTGCACTGAGCACGTCAACATCTCAATTATAAGAAATTTGCTTGCGCTTGCGTAATAATTTGACACAATCAATTTACGGACGAGCTTTTTTTTAATAAGAAACCGTAGTATTCATAGGGCAACATGTTTCCTTAATCGGTACCTTTTTGGAACTTTAAATTTGGACCATATTTTTAAATACCCTATTCTTTCTTAGCATCCCCTCATTTACTTCATTTTAGTCTGGTAGAAATGGTGGATGTTTGTGTTTCATTAGTGGAGAGGAAAAAAGTTGTGTCTCCTGTGTTGACAAGAGCGTAAAGAAGGCATTGACGATTCTGTTTCTTTGACATTGGCATGCGAAAGTAAATACAGTAAATACTCTGGTATAGGCAACAACGGGCTGGCGCAGCCAGAGCCAAGGAGAATCAATATTTCATTCGCTTTGTAGGCATTAGATTTCTGAAGGGGGGAGTGCGGGAAAGAAAACCGTTGTTCTATTGACTACAGATGAAAACAACGTATTGTCATTCAGAATTTTCGTTGCTTCGTGTACGTGCACGATATATTGCTTCGAGTTTATTCGTCTATTCGGACGAACCGAATAGGCGAATATACATTTATTATAATTCTGCTATATCCTCCTGTGTTACACTTCAAAATAGAAGCGTGAGAAGCGTTTCCTAAAAATTTGACAAATCGATGGAGACTCTTGAATGTCCGAGGATTGTTGGAGTCTCGTGCTGTCTGATCTGCCGTGAGCGTCCGGTGCCGCTTTGCGTGCCAAGTGTAACGTGAGATTTGCTTTCCATGGCTTGCGGAGAGACACCATGAACTTGTATTTTTACTTCGGGTTCCAGGAGGTTTTTACACGCCCAATGTTTCAGTTTGCTCGGATACATATAGGTATAGTGTGTGTCACTGAACTTGCTGGTTCACTGGACTTGTTTTGCTGACAGACGTTGGTCGCACAGCACAAAGCGTCTCTGGAGAATTGTCTCAACTTTGGATGAACATTGCGGTACGAATGTGAACAGTCACTGACCACTGTTGGTCACGTAGAGGTGATTGGAGATGGAACATTCGAATAGCTGGTTATCGATTGTTCCAAACCAAACGATAGTTGGGTTGATATCGCTGGCTTCAGAAAAAGTGACGTTTAAATTTTTTGCTAATATGTGTCCTTAATAAATTCAACCCCCAAAATAGATGTTTGACATTTCATTGTTATTACCTTAAAATCCATGTTTATTCTTGAAAGGAAAAACGCAATATTAAATATTTGACGTTTGATCTTTATTTCTCTTATTTAATTGGAAAGGTGACATTTGATCTTTAATTTATTCATAGCTGTGTTGGTATTTTTTTTTGGAATTCAAACGCCCACACATATTCATTCATATTAATATATAAATGTAGATGAAAAGGTTGAATTTAATTGTAATTTTTCTAATGCGGAATTGTTCTTCTTGGGTACAACCTCAATATTGTTTTCGCTCTCAATGACGTCATTTCGCCTGAAATCCATATCCTTCTGAGACCAGTGCCCAATCTGAACAATTAGAACTGTAACATTAGGTAACATTGATTCATGACAACCGTTACCTTTGGTTGATTGAGCTCCGGCATTTTCGTCGGCTTGGAACCGGATTTTCGGACTGTCAAGAAATTGCGTGGGGAACAACGGAATTGAACTTAGGAAGCTACCACTAACATCGGAAAATAAGGCGCAATGAGCTGAATAAAAGCAGCGTCAAGAATTAAAACTGCGCATCACGTCTTAGTTAAACAATATTATTGAAATATCATGGCATGCTTTTTTAAGATGCTCCAAGAATCTTCAAGTGGGTTGAGTATAATTAATTTGTTTTTTTGTACGTGCAGTCAGGTTTCAAGATAAGGCACATCATCGTTAGGCCACGAACAAACCTCTTTCGCAACCTAGATCTTCCCTCAAAGTCAATGTCTGTGCAACATATTGTAATTGTAATATACACTTTTCTTCGCCTCGCTTTTATTGCTGTTATCAGAGCATATACTAAACATTCTACCACCACCAAGAAAAGGGGAAAAGTAATGTTATCAAGTATACAGTATGTTTTTTTTTTGTTGTATTTCTGACATCCGCAATTAATGGGGGACACGTCTCCTGATACTGTGCTGATCAGTTACAATTCTCACAAATCGAGCATGCAGAAAATTTCAGCAGAAAAACAATTTGTTCCTAAGATTTAGAGCAATAAATGTCCCACGTCTGTAGACAGGGTCTCAAGAGCGTTTCATTCCGCCCACTCGCCGATGTATCGAACGGCTTCGACCGACTCTGTGCCGCATTCCCGCTCGTTTCTCACCTATTGTTTTCGTCACCGAATGAACAATGGGGAAAAGTGGAGCAGGCGGTACTCGGTAGCGGCACAAGAGAAAAGTGATTATTTGAAGAAGACGCTGCTTGAATTATTCACTCGTCTGGCGATGTATTTGTGAATTTCTGGACGAATCCTTTGTATCGGGAATGCGTTTGGGAGCGTGACCGATGGCTCGCCCACCTATTCGTTTGTGGCAGTCGCTAGTGGTCATTGGTGAATTGATTTGGACTTTCTACGTGTATTCGAGTACGATGATGGTCAACGTACTGCAACAGTTGCGTCTGTCGTGATCTTTCTACGGTATCAGGAAAATAGGTTTTGTAGAGCAGCATTGGTATAAGATTGCAGGAGGGTGAACCTGAAACTATGAACCTCTTTTATTATATTGAATAAGTCTGCCAAAAGTAGTCCGATTATTATGAAATTTGGTACAAATGACGTGGACATATTTATCAAAATGATGGCTATTTCAGAAGATGTTCAAAATGACCGCAGCCATCATTAACACATACGTGAAGTCGGGTGTGTCCCTTTCTAATTGTTTCATCTGGTCGAGCTCATCCCACGCCTTCTTAATCTGCTCTCTCAGTTCATCCGCATTGTTAGTCTTCTTTCTGTAGACCTTCTCTTGTAGAACACCCCAAATCCCATAGTCCACAGGGTTCATATCTGGACTGTTTGGTGGCCACAGATCAGATTCGATAAATTCAAGCGTTTTCTGAGTGAGCAGCGCAATGGTGTCCTTCGCACGATGGGCTGAAGCGCCATTGTGTTGAAAAATGAAGACCTCTTGATATTTCTTTCATGTCAGGAAGCAGGCACTTCATTAACAGTAGTTGTACTCGCCGTTGATCTTTGTATCAGGTTCCACAAAATGAAACGCAGTGTGACAGGCCAGAGATGAAACATCAACTCTTATTATTACTGATTTTCAGAATGTTGACTTTGTTCGTAGCAACCGATTAGCAGAAATGTTTCTTTTTCTTCTGTCAAGCGAGGCATACACCCAATCATTCTGAGAATATTGGTCGGCCGAGCTACAGTAAAAGGTTTTTCATTTGTAGAAAATCTGTTATAAATTTGAGACTCGAAATTGAAAATGGATACTGTTATCCTTTTTATCGTTAAAGTTCATAATAATCGAACTATTTTTGCCTGACTTATTAGAAATAATAAAATAGCCCCATAGTTTCAGGTTTGCCCAGTACATGTATAATACATGCAAATGTGACTTTAATTTATTTCATCGAGATAAAAATAATGGTATTAATCTAAATGTGAAATTCAATCGAAATTTATCAGTTGGTGTAATTCAATCGAACTTTTCTTCTTCTTTATTCTTTTCTTTTAGAAAAGAGTCCGTTTAATAAACGGGTGTCATGAATGAAACTAACGAAGGAGGCTAAAACTGAATTCCAACCTCTTTTACTGCATGCTTATTTGAGTTCATATAGGTATTATTATTTCCTTTTCTTTTTGCTTCGTGGATGATTATTTCGCTATTAATCCGGACATATAATAGGCACATAATATTCATCGTGAAAGCGTCTCCCATGTGACCTTTAAAAGAAGTTCGATCAGCATTGTCGACTTCAAAGAACGTTTGCGATTGCACGAATTTTAAGAAATTCCTGCCATGCACATTTCAATTGAGTTCATTCATCGGTTGAGCTCTAATCACCAAAGGAAACCTTTTTTGAACCTCGTGCATGGTGCATTCATTCAAAAAATTGCGTGTCAACACATGTTGCTTAAGATTAGGTAGTACAACTTATGTAGATGTAGCCGGCAATTTTCCTTTGACTCGATGCTCGCATGTTTTCAAAAGCCTTTTCAGTACAGTCGTTTGCCTGTTGTACACAAGATTTTTTGTTTTTAAGAAAAAACCATCGAAAATAACGAGCTCCTGCGTCTGTTGGAGACGGCTGCATTCACATTTTGTTCAGCGGCAATAGCTCCATCTGTATTCGTTTGCCGGTGCCTGAATACGAGCGCATATCCTCCTGAGTTACTTGGGCTTTCATCAGAGGACTTAGAAACTGAACTAATAGGAGACTGCAAGATGTCTCCTGGAGACAATCTCCTTCTCCTGAAGCCATTGACCGGCCGAACGCACGTTGTGGCATCTGAGAAAACGACGATAAATGCTCTCTGACTCCAGACTGAAACGGAAATACGAAGTTTGAAGCTCAGGATCATTTTATATACAGTCCAGAGTATTATGAGTTATGTTATATGTTCTTCGTAATAGCTCGTAAATTGCTCACTATTTGTTCTTTAAAAGTATTTCGATTATTGCCGACGTGTGACTCAACTCGTAAGAATGTTGATCAACTCGAACACAATTTAGTAGTTCGGGCTCTTTAATTTTAGATTATATTGATACCAGAAAATGCTTTTTGTGTAACCGTTGGATCTCAACCCCGTTTGGGCGAAGGTCTGAGGGGGAAACGCATCTAGCGAAACTTAAGAACTGATAAATTGGTTCCTGAATCATTAAACGTCTAATCTTTTACGCTCATCCTCTATCTGTGCAAACACAACGAAAAATTAAAGATTTCTAAATGGATGAGAGAATCCATCAATTCTAATATTGCCGTATATGATGTATGCTCTATGTACCACAGTAAAACTATATAAATTTTTATATCCGGTCCTACATACTATCCAGTATATATCTAAGAGCTTATTCTCCACGATGCTTTACTGTGTGGACTTGTGGCGTAATAATATTTCATCGAAGTTCGCGGGTTCAACGTTCCAGTAATGTCACTGGCAGAACTTTCGCAGCTGCAAAATATAAAAATTGACGACCAAAAATCATGGTGTGCCCCGCTGTAGGAAATCTCTGCCATGATGTTTGGAAATGACACACCCCCACAGGCTGTACTGGATATTTTACGCTGTAGTTGTCGTAAATAACTGTAGCACACCCTTCTGACGTCAGCAATTCTCTTGCAATATTGTTTTCTTAGGTTGCAAGAAGGAGGGGAATTGTTGCTGGAGCAATCATGCCAAATCTCTTATGTTGTGTCACAACATACGAGATTTCGGGAAAATACCGTTACAATACAAAAGCTTTGGACTAGGAATAAAAATGAGAAAGCAAATTTCCTTTTAATTATATTTTATTAGATTTCATATAAACATGTAACGAAAACTAAATGAAAAACCTAAGATAGTGATGTTCTATTAAGTTTGCATGGTCAGTAATCTTGAAAAGAGGTTATTTTTTATTTGTATAATTAATTAAATTTTGGATGTTACGTTCTCGGTTTTACGTAATGGTTCTCTGCAGATGTTTCTAAAGTGGATACGTGGAATCAGGATGCCAGGAATCAGTGCAGCGGACCACAGTCGGTGACATGAAATATTAGCTTTCCTGCATTTGTTGAAAGACCAAACCTGTTTATAAATTCTATTCACATAACCAACATAGATATTGTGCCCATTATTTTGAATCCTTCTTTTTTTTTGTTCGCCATCAACGACTTGACGTTGCTTTTTGTCGTACAGAAATTTCCAGGAAATATGAAAATTGTTTTCGTGGCAGTACAGCGAAGCTTAAAACATACCTGTGTTATTTAGGACTGACATTACCAGATCCGATCATAACGTAGCATTGCCGAAAGGTTTTCAGGTTATTTGGTTGATCTCACAGCATGTTCAGTTGGTTTCAGCACGTTTGACATGTTTTATTCGTGGTTTGCTCTAAATTTTCATGAAGGAAACCACCACACATACAAATTGAGTTTTGCATCCTCCGGAGAGCTTTGTCGAAGTGCAGTCACCTAAGAGCGCCTAAGGAATAACTTAATCTACTGGAAGTTCCGGTACTCTAACACCAAACGCAACAGCGCCGGACAATCATGGTAGTTTTGGCGGCTTGAGTGTTAGTAGATTTTCAGATTTGAATAAATCGCTGCAATTTTCAACTCAATATTTTGAGAAACGTATCTCGGTTTCTTGAGGGGTTTTAGCTAGGACGTCTGGATGATATATATATTAAATGATGAATTTACCAGTTCTAATTAAAATAATAGTAAAATCTATATATATAAAAATGAAAAGATGTTTGTTGCTTTGTTTGTGTGTATGTTCTTTATGCATTCCTAAACCATTCATCCGATCACTATGAAATTTTGGGAATTTGTTCACTACATTCCCGAGATGGTTTATGCCAAATGTTTCTCTCCCACGATCATTAGATCGTACATTGTTTTACTTTTTGCGTATTCCCGCGATCCCCAAATCCCCCACTCACTCAGAGAAACCTTCAAACTCTTTTGTTCTTCTCACTGACGTCAATTCAGAACCCCCCATCCCCTCACAGTAAATGCGTATTTGCATGCGTCGCAGGAAAGCACGGGAAAGCGACAAAGCACGGCAAAGCACGGGAAAGCGACAAAGCACGGGAAAGCAGGAAAGCGGGATAAAAAAATTCCCGGGGAAAAGGGACAATTGTTTGCACGAGGTAGTGTGACCGAGCCATTTAACCGGAAGCCACAGCAAGGCGTGACCCGGGTCAGCTAGTATTATAAAAGCGAGCTCGCCACTCGGTTCGTCTCCTTCATTCGCCCTGTCCCGAATTCATCATTTAATATATGTATCTCGGTTTGATCGTTTTTTCTTTTATGTAGTGTTTCTATTTTGTCGGGTGCGAACTTAAAAGTCTGGATAGAAAGTACAGGTATTCCTATCTTAGGGTTTTAGGAGGATCTAGCTATGCATTGGTGGTTCGACTTGCTTTCGATCTCTTCTTCTGCACTGTATATATATGTGGGACACGTGTCTCCCTTTCTAGTGAGCGCCCGCAATTTATAATACCATCCAGGGAATATTTTTCTCGTTAGTCTTAATCGGTTTCCAATTACCCGACGCCGCCACCTAATCACAGACACGGTCGTGCGTGTTCGAACCTCGTATCGCCTTTCTTAATGCGCCAGAGATTTTTATTTACGTGTTCGCTTCGAGATAATTTGACGACAGGTTTATCGGAAATTTGTTTTCGATCGAATCGCTGGCCAACGTCGGCTTGTTTGCGCATGCCACGCGCCTCTATCTATCAACCGGGGGGTTTAACTCCGGGTATAAAGACGCGGCGCCACTCTACCGATTCTTCCACTTAGGTAACACTGACGAGCTACGCGCGTAAGACGCAAATCGCAGCAGCTCAATCCAATCTCGCCTTCTCTCTTCACAGTTGAATAGTTTCCCTAATGGATGGCAATAAATATGTTCGAATTTATTAGCTCCGTAAAATTTTGATATCGCCTGAAAAGCTCAGCAGTTGAATTGCCAACTTCTGTGTCGCCTCCTACGGCAGACGTTTGTATTAAATGTGCTAAAGAGTGTAATGGTCCTGCTAACATTCAGGAGTATATTCTACGTGAGTTATATCATCTATATTTTCCCAATTTTCAATTCAGGCATGCACAGGTAGAATATTATTCATCTAGAAAATTACGTTTGTTATATTTGTCGGATTAAAGAAATTATTTTATTGGAACATGTGTCCAATTTCAATATAGCTCGAACAATTGACATTTTCATTAAGATCAAACTCGTTTTACAACCCACCTTTAGCAACTTGATGATCTTCCCCTTCGCCTGGCTGTATCGCAATGGAGGGTGCTCTCAGTGATTGCAAACTCTGTAAAAAAAGGGGCAGCTGTTCAAAGTATACTCTGTATATTAAATGGTGAATTCGGGACAGGCCGAATGAAGAGGACGAACCGAGCGGCGAACTCGCTATTATAATAATAGTTTACTATTATTTTAATTAAAACTGATAATAGCGAAAAATATAGTGTTTCATGCAGACCGGGAGTTGAACCACGGATGCAAGTTCGCCACTCCACCAGCCTGTCCCGGATTCACCATTTAATATATCATCCAGACGTCCTAACTAAATCTCTCATGTATACTCTGTAGTAGAGTTTAACCCTTCAAGCCTTTTTGGGTAAAAATTATCGATCCGGGAAAAAGGGTAAATTAAAAAAAAGAGTTGATGTCGGGCGCATTGAAAGTGTCACAAAATACTGCAAACATAATTTTAAAAACTTTCTGAAATTCAAATTACATAGGAACTGATTCAACCAGATAAGTACCTTTTCTAAAGATTCAAGTTGTTCCATATTTTCTACTCTCACGCCAGCTGAGTTTCGTTCAAAGGCCACCAGACGGCACAACCAGAAAACATCCAATAGACACAAGATCACAATAGATAGCCAACGTCACTGAAGTGAAATGTCGTGAGTATCGGCACTGTATTATAAGACACCCACGATCATTGATTGTATTCGCATATGTAAACATCATGTCTTTTTTTAAAAACAGCGATTTGGCATGGCTCCAATATCCGCACAACTATGTAGGTGGTGGCACTTACCTCCATATTCCGGAGAGTGGCGCATGCGTGTCTCTCATTTTGTGTTTAGATATATACTGTATGTATATAGACTGCAAATTGTTATGTTCACGCATACAGTGTGTTATGGCATGGCATCACGCGTATTATGTTTGTCGAACGTCGACGCGGAATTCCGTAATGGAAAAACGAACACTACTGCTCATATATGTCTGCATCGCCCCAGTGTTTATGGCACATCTCGATGCATTCTGGGTGTCGGGGGTTATGATCTGATCAGGAACCCGTGGAATGTTGGCACCCGCTTTTACGATTCTTTTGCTGAATAGAACGAATGTGGGTCGACTTATTTCTGGATGATCTACAAGCATATAAATATTACTGCTTAAATGAGATGAAAATAGACACAAAGAGCCATACGAGAGTGATAGGTGTTCCCAATTTCTCTCGCTGTGGTGGAAACGGGGAACAACAGTAGCTCCCGTTTTTCTAATCTTCTCTTTCATTGGACAGAAATATAATTTATTTTAAGAGTTGTTAGTGTCAACTTTGCAAACTGTATAATTTATTAATTCAATGGAAGAAAGGTTTATTTAGCTCCACATTGATAGTAAAAAATAAAATTCATTTTCAACTGCGTTTAACATAATGTTATGACATTAATATAGGACCTTTTGGTTTACCGCGAATTTATCTCACCCATATGTGTACTAGATGACGATGCTGAACAATTCACAAGGCTAACTAAGGAATAAACTTACATTAAAGGATACATAAGGTGACATTGACATTTGTGGTCACATCTATGTTTTCCTCTAAAACATTTTGACACATCTGATATAAAATAAGATTAATGCAAAAGTCGTGAAATTCTTTGCTATTTTTTGTAATTTAGAATACTAATTGTCGAAATTGTTATAATTTTCATAATCATACTGAATATGTGCATGCTGTTGATCCTAGAGCGATACATTTCTGGACATGTGGCCTTATTTCTGTACACATAAAGCGGTATTC